>VDFB02113773.1:71709-107825 GCA_007258455.2 Sequoia sempervirens
CTTGTACTAAAGAACCAAATTTTATAGAAGAATATCTCTCTTTCAAGGAAAATAATTATACACCTAAAATTAACACGTCATCATTTCAACTAATCACTTGACCATTTGCTCTATATTTTCTTGAGTAGATCCCTATTTATTTGATTTATTATCTATTTTTTATTCCTGTTACCCAATTTTCACCTACGAGCTTAATCAGGAAAGGCAATCTATGTTTTAAATGTTCATGAAGGCCAAATGGGGACATTGTTGTGCAGGAGTAAATCATACACCCGATGTATCTCTAAAGGAAGTCTGCTAGAAAGCATGCCTCAGTCAGATTTGGCATAAAAATCCTAAGGAAGAAAGTCATTGGGACCTTTCAAATGTCTTGCCGACTGGCAGTGTTATATTCATTTGGGATCCACCGGTCGGCCAGACATTTTATTCGCCATGGGTTTTTGTATGTCTCCCCGACTACTAAGGTCTCGCTGACTGTTGCATAGGGCTAGCGTTGCTGAAAGAAAGGAGTTCGGCGAAAGGTCTGGCCGACAAGAAGAAGTCTCAGCGAAAGAAAGGAGTTCGCCATAATGTCTCGGTGACCAAGCAAAGTCTCCCCGAAATGAAATAAGCTCTTGCCGGAACAAGGGAGCATCGCTGAGAAGTCTTGCCGACCCGATAGGTTCTTGCCGACATGAGGTGGTGGTCCCGGAATAAGCTCTCGCCGAAACATATGGCCTCGCTGAGAAGTCTTGCCGACTTGATAGGGCCTTGCCGAAGTGAAGTGAGCTTGAGGCGAAAGAAAGGAGTTTGACATGATGTCTCAGCGAACGAAGGTGGTCTCACTAAGAGAGTTTTCCTTCAGAATAAAGTCTGGCCGAATGGGAAAAGTCTTGCCGACAGAGTGGTGCCTTTCGTATAATATTTGGTTGGTATGATGTCTTGTCGACCGCGGGGAGTCTTGTTGATAGCGATCAACTTGCCCATGGAAAAGGATATTGGTAGGACTCTTAGCGTTCGCTATGACCTCCTGTCAACTGATGTTTATCTTGTTGATAGCGATGGATCTGTTATAGGCTTTGGTGAGACCTTTGGCCGACATCGATAGTTTGGGCGACAATTTTTGACATCGACGTAACTTTTTTTGCTCCCTGTGAGGTCTCGCCGACAGTTGTGTGCTATGTCGACCATCCTGTGGAGCATAATCGCATCGGGGAGACACAGAAAGTGTCTCACCAACATGCGATTCTAGATGAATGACCTTTGACCGCCTGGGAATCTTACGTAGCATGTGTTCAACCAATCAAAAGGAGCTACAAGCAAACCGTTGGCAGCTTGACCAGTGCCAAGAAGATCAACAGAGCATAAACGACATCGATCTACTCTGAGATTGAAGGTGATCAGTCAGCTCGGTGAACATGGTGTTTGGATCTAACAAGGCAGGTTGGATGCTACTTCTTGAAGATGGTCAACTTGCAGAAAGATCTTGAGCAAAAAAAAGTCGAAGGAGCAGAAAGGCCACGAGTCTCAGTGATAGCTGGAATCTCTACTAGCAAAAGGTGGATCAATATTAATGGTAACGCTTCAGAATGTTCAAAGCGGCTCAAATGAAGTCTCAAGGTGGACACAGAGCCCAAAAGTTAATGCGATTATTCCAAAAGAGCTGGAGGCCATTCCTGGAGTGATCCTTCACCGACATGGACAATGAGGATACACATTTAATGCAGAAGTAACTCGATTCAAAAGATCTAAGGGCAGATCTTTTTGGAGGCCAATATTTTGTAAACCCTAAAAATAGGGGCCAACATATTCTTTTGACACTTTTAGTATATATGGCATTTTTTGCCTCTTTGTAAAGGAGTTCTTCTTATGCTTTTCGAAAGTTTGTGACTTTTGCAGTCCTTTCTCAGATTAGCAAACTTTTGTAACTCATTTGGAGCATAATATATAGAGTTTACCTTGGTCACTATTGATGATTCAAAATTATCATCTTGTTCTTGCAAAGTGTTGAGCATTTCAGGTTAATGATCAAGTTATTTTTGTGAATTTCTTCTATTCCCTTATAACTTTATCTTTTGTTTTCATGCCTTCCTTTGCAAAAGTATCATTATGCAAATCACAGACTGTGTTTACATAATCACACATGGATTCTAATCTGTGAAAGTATTTTCCTCTCTTGAAAAAGTGTGTGAATCAAAGTTGTTTGTGATACATTAATGCAAGGCTTACAAATTTGATGTGTAATTTTATGTTCATTGTCAATTTTCAAGTGTAAATCAAAGTATTCCATTGCTCTTATCAGTTTGGTGTATCACCATAGCGTTTAGTTTTATTTTCATACACTCCTCCCTTTTCCTTACAAAGATCAGTAGTTAGGTGATAACACAAAGGAATCTGACCTTCTCTGGAGGTTCATTTCAACTTTAGGTGACTCACAACCTTGAAATGATCCCATGTTTCTCTAGAAAGCTCAGTTTTTCATAACTTTACATAGGGTGCATTTCTAGAAGATAACAATTCCATTATTAATTAAATAATAAAATATTATTTAATTAATAAAATCACTATTCATCACTATTCACCCAACTTGTTTCCTAGAATTTAATCATTAATCATCCTTCTTCTACTATCCACCTTAAATGAATCTAAATAATTATTTATCTAAGTTCTCCATCCTCATATTAAAAATTAAATAAATACACCTATTTATTTAATCCCATTTTCCCATCCACTTTTCATTAAGTGGGTTATAATCAATTAACCCGCTAATCCCTTGCACATTCCTAACCCTTGTTAATCCCCCAAATCATGCATATTCTCTAAAAGTGTGCATATCATGGGTCCTTTATATATGAACTATGGGTCTTTGTACATGTGACATGGGTCAAATATTTTCCCATACCCCCAAGGTAATCCAAAGTATCCCTTCAATCTTGTCCATTCACTTTCTCCAAGGGAATCGTCAACCATTGATTTCCCTTTAATATTGAGCCCCTTCATCCTCATAAGCCATATGGAGACATTTTTTGTCCCCTCATCCTCCCAAGTCTCTCAAGCAATGAAGCTTTTGATTCTTTAACTCAATCTCATCCACCCAATCCCTCTTCCCAAAATCTATCAATTAGATGCAATACAAGTCATTTATAAGACTACATGAAATGCATTGTTATGTTACAGGTAAGAGCATTAAACTATAGTCAAGTCAACCATCTTCGAGCACAACCACAATTGTTTGGTGTAACAAGGAGTTGGTGTTGGGGAGATTCCTTTGTGTTTTTAATCAATACTTTGTTGACTCTTTTACTTAATCGAAGTGTAGCATATATATTGAGTAGAATAGGCTAATCTAGTTTAACTTGTTCTTGAATGCTCACATTTTATCTATACACATATTTACATGCCCTATGGGACCCACATCCCTTTTTATTTATTTTCATGTGTTTGTAGCTTTTCTTCCAATTACGGGTTCTAGATTAGTGTATTTGCTATGTTTTTAGTGTATGTACACTTGAATCAACATATTTACACATCTTCTAGTGTGTTTGCAACACATAGGGGCCATCCTTAATGGATCAATGCATGTGTAACATTATTTTTCAAATTTGTATTAAGCTTGGCAGCCTAATAAGGTCATGAAAACCATCTTGATTTTGGTCATTTTTTAGGGTTTTAAGTTTTTAATCTTATGTTTTTGAACATAAATAGTGTCCCAAGGGTTTATATATCACCCCGACCTTCTTTTGTGATCCTCAAACATTAAATTTTGTAGGTTTTCATCATGTTTTTTGGCCCTAATCACAATTCAACGAGTCTACAACATGATTTACAATATTTAAAGTTCAATTTTTTATGATCAATCTTTATTTTGGTCACTTTTTTAGGGGTTTTAGGCCTCTAATTTTGTGTTTTTGTAAGGAAATAATGTCCTAAGGGTTTATATATCATCCTAACCCTCTTTTGTGACCCTCAATTTATTTATTTTTCATCATGTTTTTGACCTTGATCATAGTTCAACGAGTCCACAACACATTTCAATGTATCCTCATGTTCAACATTTTTTTGCGACCAATCATCATTTTGGTCACTTTTATTAAGTTTTTTAGGCCTTTAATATTATTATTTTTTATGGGAAATAGTGTGTCCCAATGGTTTATATATCATCTTAACCCTATTTTATGGCTCCCTAACATTGATTTTTGTAGGTTTTGACTAGGTTTTTGGGCCATAATGATGTTTCAGTGGATCTACAACATAAATTAGTGTATTTACACATAAAGTGGTAGATTTGAAAATTAGTTTCCCAACTTCATTTTTATCACTAGCCACATGTTTTTCTCTCTATTTTATGATAAATAATTATTATTTAAGGTGTCCTAATGTTCAAATAATTATTCTTCTAAGTTATTTTGTTGGTTTTGCATCCTTTTTGTAGGTTTATGACCATTTTTTAGGCTCAATCATAGTTTGGCGAGTTTGTAATATCTTGTGGCAGCTCTACAACTATTTCGATGTCTCTACTTTGGTAACATCATTTCATCATATTTTTGATATTTAAGCTTTATTAACCCCTTGCACTAATGAGTTCTTTATTGTGCCTTATCATCCAATATATTCTTATGAAAATAATTGCATATTCAAGACATAAACTTAAACTACTAACATTTTATTTGTAGCAATTGATTATCAAAGATGTATATTTTATTAATAATCTAGACACACTTAAATTTATCAAGGGGAATTAACATGTATGCCATGCTTGTGAGGCCTAGCTAAGTGTATTATCTCTCCTCACACCTTTTGGTGATGTTGAAGATCACAATCTTACATTATTCTCTTTTCCTTTTATCATTTTTATCCTAAGGACTCTAATCGTGTATTCTCTCCCCTTGCACTTCGTGTGATCTTGGGTCATTAGAATAAATTAGATCATTCTTCTAGGGGGCATGCCTTGGATTTCATCACCAAGGGGACAACACAAAATCTAGCATTTTGTCATAGTATAAAAAAACAATGAATCAAAAGACACATCTCGAAAGCAAAATATGTCAATATTGGCTAAGCCCCCAATAACCTTATATTTTGGGGAAGGGAAGGGGAAGGGTGGGTTATCCTCTTCTCCCAGCAATTTGACATATTTTCCTTTCATCTATGAATTTGGCCTCACATATACTTGTATTATATTAAGGACACACCAAGAAACCATAAGTCAATCTTAGTTCAAGACAAATCAGCCATCCTTTCTTATAGTTCACTAGACACAAATCACCCTAGGAAGTTACATCATACCATAGTTGGTCATGATAGTAGTAAGCCATTGGTAGGCATGCATAAGTCCTCCATTGGCTAAGTTGTGGGTGAGGCTGTTGTCCCTACAACCTAAGGTCCTCTAAAAGAGACTAAGGTTACCCACTCCTTGAAGGTGGTATATATACGTACCTACAAGGAATGATACACTCACATGAATAATAATAGGTTTTATCATGCTTAGATTGTCTTATTTTTTAGACCCACGAAACCCCTTATCCAAATTCCTTAAAATCCAAAATAATTCGCATGCCTTTGAATGTGATTAAAATTATGATTTTTTTAAATATTTCCAAAGATCAAGCTTCCTAATCCAATACAACTTTCCAAAATCCATTTTATCCTAATTATCCAAATCCAAATCAATATCATTCTTAATCTTCTAATCAAATCATCAAACCCAATCAAAGTTCTTCTACCCCATCCATCTAATCATTCCTTTAATCCATCATAATCATCTACCTCATCATCAAAATCTTAATCAATCCCATATTTTATCTTTTAAGAACATTAAGTTTACCACTCTAAATTTGTATCTAATCTAAATCGTTCTTCTAATCCAAAATCCAAACCCCTCATCTCTTCTAATCTAAAGCCTTGAGCAAGTCCAACCAAGAAAATATATATCTAGTGCTTAATATTACCCATCCATGTAATCCCTTCTATAAAATAACCTATACCAATATTAAAATCGACACTTTCCCTAGTCAAATCAAATCAATCAAATCAATGCTTGCTTGAGAACCTAGCCTATCTCGAGTGGGTAATTGAACAATTCTTATTAATTAAACAATTTGCTAACATTGTTGAAGCTTTACGTGTTTGATAATGTCATCGAATGTGTATGCTTTTACCAAGCTTTGCACGTGCAAATGAACTTAAATTTTTGCATACAAAGTTTCTATCTTCTTGGAAAAGCTTTGAGTTTTTAGGGATTTCACAAAGAAAGCATTTTTTCGTCCTAAAACTCTATTTAAGCAAGCTTTTGGTTTGCATCTTGTAGAGTAGAAAAATGTTTATCTTTGGAAATTTTCACGCTCATTCGAGTCCTTGTGGATGTTGGCTTAGTTTTGCTTTGATTTAGTGTTGTAATGTGGTCAACACATTCACATTAGGTCTTGGACCCTTGTGAATTAATAAGAATTTTATGATGCCTTGTAAAAGTGTTGTGATGTGTTGTAACACACCTTCACACTTTTCTAAGACCTTATTAATATATTTCACCTAAATAACCTCTTTTTATCACCTACCAACCCTTATTTCAAAGTGTTGTAACAAACTTTCACGCTTTTCTAGGCTTGTCATCAATAATTTGACCCTTTCTTATGCTTTAATTGGCCCCATTTTACACTTGCAGGCCTTAAGTGTATTTTTAAAAATAATCCCGATAAACATCATTTAATACATCTTAATTTCCGACCACCACTTAAAATGCCTAAGTGGGATCCAATTGCCACTAGGGGCGAATGAGTCCCCTTTGGCTCAAAAATCAAAATGAATTCAAATTTCTAGCGAGTTATTATTTTCTAAGACCTAAGGTCAGCCTGTGATGTGGTATTTTTGGGAAATGTTGCATAATTGTGTATAAATATAGGTTTTTTCCTCTCATTTCCTCAATTTTCCTATTCATTCAAGCAATTATCAATTATTCACTAAAGCATTCTCAAGTCTACATTCATTGGAGCTATTACTTCCGTGTCTTCAAATTTCTACTTCAAGGGTTTGGTGAGTTGTAGCATTGCTTTTGTTCATTTATCATTCTCTTTTCATATTTCATTTCATTTTCAAGGGTTTAATTACCAAACCGAGGTTTGACCAAGGCAAACCCCTATTCACTAACTCTCAACAATTTTTCCCCCTCTTTGCATGTGTTTTGCAAGTCTAGTGTGCAAATTTGTCAAAAAGCAAGGTTGGGAAAGTTGTCAACAAATTTTCAGTCATTCAAAGTTGTCAAAGCCCTAAAATAAGCTTGGAGAACACCTACAGGTCAAATTTTGCAGTTTTGGATCCGAAAACCTGTCAAGAGCAGAAGTGCAAACCGGGAGCTACATATCCCACTTTTGATTTTCCTGAAATCTAGAAGTGGATTGATACACCATTAGTGGCGTATGAGTCCCATTGCCAGGCCCAAAATAGAGATTTTGCAGTTTTGAGTATCCAACTGTTTGAAACTTATTCGAGCAAAATCTTCCCGAAACTGGACTAAGTCACCAAGCTTGGCATATGAGTCCCAATTGGCTTCAATAGTGACTTTTATAGGATTCTAGAGCTCCATTCCATCCTTTTCCAATCTCCAAGTACACACTTTCAATTTCATAGTTTTATGTTACAATTTGTTTGCATTTCTAGGTCATTTTGCATATCACAGCGTGTTTTCAAACATTTTGCATTTTCTTAGTTTTGCATTAGTAGTTAATCTCTTTTATCAATTTTCAACATCTAGGACATTCCCCTTTAATAGATTTCAATCTCATTTGCATTGGAATCTCAAGGTCTTATTCTTGAGTGAGCCATTAAGATTTTTGGTACTTCTCTCCTTTTAGGTGCAAAACCCTAGAAGTGTAAGAGAGCCACATCCCCAAAAATCTTTGGTTCACATCTAAAGGAGGAAAGATAGAATTTTCTTCTCATCAAGATTTGGAGGCTCAAACAGAGTGCTCTTTCAGTGTTCTTCATGGATCCAGGATTGGGAAGCACAAAGGCACGCTTTTTCATGGTCTAATCTTCTAGGCCATCACATTTTAGAAATAGGTGGTCAACTTTTTCAGTTTTCATCAATTTGGGTCCATCTGCTTTTTACTCCTCTTGAAGATTGGGAAATTTTATATTCCCAAAAATCCACTTTTGGGGTGCTTTTTTGAGAAGCCCTAAGCTTTTTCAAAATCCGATGAACTAGGTCTCTTCAAAACGTGATTGTCTACAAAACCCACACCTCAGCTTTTTTCTGAGAATCCACTTTTTGGAGAGAAATGAGTCACCTTTTTGGGGCAACAAAGATTTTCAAGAATAGAACTAAAAGCAACAGTTAACTCGATGCCTTCTCTAAGTTTAACTTGCTATTCTTGTTTCATGCTTATCTATTCTTTGTAAAATAGAAAAATCAAATGTATAGTTGAAACTTTCTTTGCTTTTAAATCAATTAATTGATTTTAGCAGGTGGTTAGTTAGTTGTCTTGTGCTAGATTTAGAAATAAATCTTGCAAGTTGGCAAGTCTAGTCAACTTAAAGCAAGGAGATTTTAGGGTTACCTACTCCTTGTTTGTGTATAAATAAGGGCAACCTTGCTCATTATTTTGGAACTGTTATTGTAGAGCTAATTTGTAAGCCTGTATTGTTGCAAATTGTTGTTCAATTATTGTTCAAATTGTGTCAAGTGTAATCTGGTGTTTGATCGCACATTGTAAGCATGTCTTTGCTACAATCTGTTGTCACAAAAATGTAATTGTTGTTAGAAATTGAGAAAAGTGAAAACCTATGTCTTCGTTGCTCTGATTTTACTTGCTCGATCTCTTTCAATTTATTGTCTTATGTGTTTTGCTTATATAATCTTTATTTCAACTTACATCTTATAAGTACATTGAATCTTCAAGTGTGATCTAGAAGTGAGTTTATTTAAGCATCCGTGTTAATCAAATCATTCCTCGTTTACTTTTGACTCTCAAGCTCTAAGTTTACTTGAGTTGTCAAAAGTGTTTATAGTTTAGGCCTAGTTGTAGTTTGAACTTTTGGAAAAGAGAAAACCTCAACTACAACGCAAAGTTTTATAACCTAGAATAAAAATATTGGCAGTAGTTTAGTATTCCTTTTAAGCATCATCAACGAAGAGGGAGCTTCCCCCTAATTCAAAGAGCAATTTAACTATGCATAGTTGTTTGTTTCTAATCTGCATTCCAGCGGTGCAAATTGAAACACCAACCCACTCGACCTAGTTCACCACTAATCAAGCCAAGGAAGGAGACAAGCCATCATATGGGAATTCAAGGAAGGTATTCCAAAGGTGAACACATCTTCTATTTCTATTGCAAGGACACATTGCAAAAGAATGTAGGTATCTTGATCCTTATACCATTTGCAGAGAAGTAACCATTGCAAGTTAATGTGCAAGACAATTACCACAAGGAACCTATGTTTCATAAAAAGGATGAAGGAGAAGAAAAAACTCTTAAGACATAAGAAAAAGGAAGGCCAAGATGCACTCACAGGAGGTATGAATTTTGTTGATTTGAGTATTTTCAAATTTCATAACTATTGCTCTACTACAAGATTGAAGAGAATTGGGATGACAAGTGTTAAAGATATCAACCAAAACTTCACCTAAAACATGGCAAAGGCAAGAATGAGCAGCCACTAGGAAAAAGGGAGAAGAAGCTTACTAGACCACCACGATCAAGGAGAGAATAACATTCACTAGCATTGCATGGTAAGGGGTTGTCATTTAATTATTGGATAGAGGCTTTACTTGATTTGCAAAGGAGAAAGGATGGGTTGCTTTCATCTGCATGGGCATAAAAGCGGCAGCACTCCAAGCATTTCGTACAAATATAGATATGTTCAAAATGCTAACCCCATTTGTAGAGCAAGGAGGATTATTCACTCACATTGAGTGAGCATGAAGAGTATGTCTACTTAGAGGCCAAGGAGGGACCAAAAACAATGTGAGGTAATGGATCAATTTCGGCCTTCACATTTTTCTCATTGATGATTGGTACTGACATCCACTCATTTATAGAAAGGGTGGGTAATTAGGGCGCTTGATTGCATTAGGGTACTTCACTTCTAACAAAACCAGTAAAATGAATAGGGTGGTGAGCAGCATAGAAATTTTCAGTGTTATACACATGCATATCTATTCATGGCAATGCTGTCATTTGACATGTAAATTTTTTCCACTTCTTGTATGGTATAGCAAGGAAGGGACGCTAGCATCACTTCTATTGGTCAGGGAGACAATCTGCTTATCATGAATGGACACAGGAACAAAATGCAACCACTTGGTAGTGGCAAGTATGAGCAGCAGAATACTCTCAAAGTCTGTAGCCCATCGAGAATGAAGTATTGGTGATAATTGTAGTCATCCCCTAAACACTAGGCAGCAATTTCAATGTCTTGATTGTGTGCGTTATGAGTGATAGTTCCATTGCATTGGACAATATAATCGCACAACTAATCCTTTGTGCAACATCAAATACATTTTTTCTCCCAACATACTGGCCTAAATTCAACATCATTTCCTTTGTTAAACTCGCTAATGCATATATATTCACATCATCTTTTTGGCATCTCTCCGCATCCTTTTTTTTATTAAAGATAGTTTATAAATATCAAAGAGACTTTTTACATTTTTATATCAGAACTGAATCTGATTTACTGTTTAGCTAATTCATGGTTCATAGTGTATCTTTTGTATTTCAAAAAGGAACAGCATTAGGATTCACAAAATATTCTTAGAAATGTCGGCTCTCACTGCATCTGTCCATATCATAGCAGCCCAGGGGGACTCTATTTGGGAAATTTCTGAGTTGGATCTGACAATCTTGACTGTTCCTTCAAGTCTCTTGATGGGACATGCGAAGACAAGTGGTTGGATGACGCATCTTAGTTGAATGGACATGATGAATGAATAAAATGATTGAAAACAAATTATTTGTTGAAGGGGTTTAGGTTTCAAAAAAATCAGAATCATGAATAAGACTCTTCTAGCCAAACAAATATGGAGATCCTTCTCGTCTGGTGGAGAATGGAAAGACATTTTAAGAAGTAAATATATGGCCGACTGTATGTCCCTCAAAGAATTTTTGGACTCTCCTATTTCATGTGACACGTAATTTTATGGCACCAAAGATTCATTATTTTTAAATGCACAAATAGGATGCTGAAATGCATACCTTGTCCCTATGTAAATTCTGAGAGATGATAAATGATATAAATGCCTGCTAAGCTCCTTCAAATTCTTTAGTTTCTGCTGCAATGAACATTATCTTCGATGCAAATATCAGAAACTTATTTTATCTCTTTCCTTTCTCAAGTAGCATCATTATCATAGGGAAGAGTACCCCCTCAATTTCCTCATAAATGTGTATCTGTTTTGCACAAAGACAGCAAAATTGTTGGGAAAACAGGGTTTAGAATTTACTGTATCATTAAACTGAAAACACTTTGTAATGGACGATCAGTATTGTTTCACCAACCTTCAAAGTGCTTTTTACAGAAAAATATTCGTTGTCTATCTAAAACAGAAAATACTTGAACAACGTTCCTTTATTTTCTGTGTTTCTTTCTTATATTACAAACAAAGCATTCTTTCATTAACAGTTCTATGACTAGAATTTTACAAGCTATAACATATTGGGATCTTTATTATCACTCATTCTTGTCTATTGATGAAAATGAAATTGTAGATCCCAACCCTTAGCCCTGGCATAACTTTATTCTAAACCTCATCACACTTAGGTAAGTTCAGAAAAAGAAAAATACATAAATTATCCCATCATTTGGGTTGATTTTCAAGAGCATAATTGCAGATTTAATACAAAAATGTACAGAATTGTTGTACAAGAAAGGATAAGTACATCCATGCCAAGTGCCAATATTAGTGTTATACATACATTAGTGTTTAAGCACACAATGTCCTTTATTAAAACAGTGTGCATGGGTACTGAGTCAAAATTTAAAACACCTAACCAACACTGCCTTCAAGCTTTAAGCTCATAAGTTGATTTACTTCAGCGGCAAATTCAAGTGGGAGCTCATTGAATACATCCCTACAAAATCCACCAATGATAGCTGCTACTGCTTTCTCTGGGTCAATTCCCCTCTGCTGGAAATAGAATAACTGATCTTCCCCAATCTTTGATGTACTTGCTTCATGTTCAACACGGGCTGTAGGGTCTTTGACCTGTAAACAGTCCTCAAATATTAGAACCAAAAGTAAAGCCTCTAGGTATTTCAAGCTTGCAGAAACATCTCATGAAGAAAAATAATAACCATCTTCCCAACCCAATGATATTTAATAGATGTACAAGCGTATTGGATCCATGGATGCTCCCAATAATGTTTTGAACAAGAAACTCACATCCAAAATATATAACAAAAATGGAGAATGTATTACTGTGTAAATCTTGAGAAGGAAAACAACTATGAGGAATTCATTCATTTCTACCTATACATGGAGATGGCCTTTCCCCTCCTTGAATCTTTAGCATTATTTAATTTCCTTCCATTTACGATCACAAGAAGGTGTTGGAACTAAATTGCAATTATATTCTCCCACCATTTTTCAGTTGAATATGTAGTGTCTATAAAAAAGTTGACTACACATGGGAATTGGTAAACAAGCAGTACACATGAGAAGACATGGAATTGATTGCTGCTGATTAAAGACAGTATTTGTGCATTTGATCTTGTGGTGACACCAAGGCCATGGCTCTTCTAAAAATAAGGGATATAAGATACCTAGCTTAATGTGCACATGTATTATGCAATTCATGCAATTGTCTGTCATAATTACAATTACAAATTTCTATTCTGGAAGCTAAGTGCAGTGCCCCCCATTGGACATGAGATGCATCCAAGCACATTTTATAATTTATTTTATATATTGCTGATTTTTCTTTTAAGGTAGATAGTTTTGCATAGGAGACATGATCCAACTATAGATAAGAACCTGACAGGACCAATTGCTTGGAGTTTGGAGCTTGGACATAATCTTGGACAATTGATAGGTTTATGTGAGAGACCAACTGGCAATCAGAAATAGAACCTTCACAATAACTTAATAAGAGCTTGCATACCTCTTTAAATCAAAGTGGAAAGTGGGTCAATACTCTGTTTCACTTCAACCCAATTTGACAAATAAAATATTAAAAATGAATTAAGTCTGCTATCCATGTCCACCAAAATTTCCTTAAATATAGTTTGGAAAATAAAATATTCTTAGAGTATATTGCATTATGTACCACCTTATGTGTTTAGAAACCATAAAGTTTCATTCAAAGCTTGGATTGCATTATAATTCAATGAAACATATCTGCTCCAGTTGGTAGACTACCTATAGAATTTCTTGTAGATGTGCACACTATGAGCTTGCTATGTGTTGTATTTTATCATTTGTTTGTAAGATTTGCATGATGAGAAGCACACATTTGATATAAATTTATAAGTGCTTGAACTCTCACTAAGAATGTCAATAGCAAGTAGGTTTTGTTCCCAAACAGCCCAATATATTGCCATATGCACTTTACTTATGCCCACTAAAAAGCCTCTCAGTCAATGAATTTCCATAACAATGCTAGTAATGTTGAAAACAGTGTTGCATGACTTACCAGGAGACTCACCCAGACTTGCCCAGACTCGGTGAGTCCTAAAGTGAGCAGGTTGAAACAAGGCCCCAGGTCTTGTGACCCAGGTACCTAGCAAGTCCCAGTGGGTAGACTTGGCCAGGTCTAAGAAAAACAAGGAAAAAAAGCATAAAGTTAAAAAAATGCTTAAATGTAAAAGCATTGAAGTCATGCATTTTTTTAAGGGTTTGGAGGACTTTTGAGGTATGGTTAAAAGTGACAAATTATGAAAAATGGCATGCGCCATGATAGTTTGTGTGGTTTCAAAGGCTTTAATTTGGGCATGGTGGCGGGGGCTGCCCATCGACCTTGCTAGGACTGTTGCCCCTTGACACCACTAGGGACGCTACTCCCAAATCCCTGCTCTTGTTTTAAAAAAACAAAAAGAAAAAGAAAATATTTTTGGGCCATGTTGGATGGAAGAGCAACATTTTTTGTTTTTCAGTTTTTTCCAATTAAATTTCTAGTAATTAAATTACATTTATACTTCTAGTTTGTTAAAATCCTATCCTAAGTAATGCTCCTAAGGATGTAACAATATTTGCTGACTTGTGTGAAATACAAGAGCATGACTCCACATATAGCTAGTAATGTTGGGCTGAGGGATACAAGTTTCTTTCTACAATAGTTCATGACTCCATATTGTAATTTTTGGTTTTGATGCCATGGATATCATAATCCATGAGTTTTGTACACCTTAAACACTTGGCAATACTTACATATCTAAAATGTTGTTTCCTTCAACTGAAATTTGCTTTTATACTCATGTGATTAATGTATACTTGTGCACGGCACGTGATCAAAGTAGCCTCTATTTGATTAGTTTATCGTGTCTTTAAAATATAATTATTGAAGGGTAATGATACAAATTTTAAATCCTTAAAAATGTCTATATTTCATGGTTCTTTCAATTTGTCGATTCTGCGTTGAGTTTGGGAAGTGATCCAGGTCCGGGTCAAAAATCCACTTGTTGACTCTATGTCGAGTTTGGGTGCCAAGTCTGATCCCATGTCAAATATCAGCTTGTCGAGTCTGCATTGAGTCTGAGTATTGCCCTCAAACTGCCCTAAATATTCATCAAGATGCTCAAAGAAGACATTTTAAAATAACTATCCCTAAACAAGGATCTAATTATCTTGATTAGACCATATTGAACCTCATAAAGTAAACAAGGATCTAATTATTTAGATTAGACAATGTTGCGCATTGTATAGAGGATGCTCCCTACATAACTTTTAAATGTTTTCAATACATTTAATCATCCTTAATTTGTGCTTATCTAAGATAACCTCAACACATGCCTTGTGAGAAAAGCGGTAAGCTCCAACAGACAATAGAATTCGCTTCCATCCAAACCTTGTTAAATTACACCATTTGATGATTATTCAAAGTAGGCACATCATACTCCCAATAAGAAATAAGGGAGACAGGACCTACAACATAAACACATCCTTAGCAAGCACAACTACTTAGATATATTATATGAAAAGGCAACCTGCACAGTGATGCAAGGCTCAAAATCAAATGGACAACTATCACCATCCAGCAAGAGTGTGGCCTAGTATGACAGGAAGAACTGAAAAACAATAAATATACACAATAAGAAAAATATGATTTTCTAATTTCATTACATCTGCAACGATTTGCTGTAAGTACACTAATACAACAAAATTATGCTGATCTGGATCCCAGGTGATCAAGAGGATAATGTTCATGAAGAGGACCTAGATATGTTGTATACATGCAAAACCGATGTGGAGGCAAAGCTTTAGATAGAGAAGAATATGAGAACTAGAACAAACCATTTTATTAATATGCGTGTTTTGTACAAGGCATACTCTTGAGGGAGATGTATGGTTGTCTATTTACTCCTATGTATCCTATAAAATTGCCTGCCTATTGTTTGCCTATCTGTTTATGTTATAGATGTGCATTTTCAAATAATATTATCGTGAAGACAAAGGCTATTATGGAAGTTAAATCAGTTGAGCGTCCATGTGTGATGCTTTATCTCCCAATGGTTAGAATTTTGGCCACATGTTGTGCTGACAGGTGGCATGTAAAAGGTGCTTTGGATTGTTGTATGAAAGCCCATGATGTTGGGCAACATTCGGCTTCAAATTCTAGACTGTGTGCTCTGTATGTGCCAATACACATAGGTGTAAAGTTTCCTATGAAGCTATGCAACATGCAACATGCTCCATGGTGTTGCACAAGTGACATATCAAAGGGTTGTGAATGAATTGTGTAATGTCTTAGGAGGTACACAACATGGTTCCAAGCACTATGTAAGTGGCACATCAAGCCAGGAGCTGCGTATAGGTGCACAACATTGTTCCTAGTGCAATGCGCATAGTGCCTATTGCAAGGAGCTTCATATGGAATTACACAAAACAATGGAGGTGACTAAGACTAGCATGCGGGCTTTCATGTTAACATGCAAATCATTGGCTCTCTATTTTCAAACTCATTTGCACCACACGGTACACCTAACTTGCATTCTAGATATAATAATTATCTCTCACTTGCAAGTTGCACTCATTCACTTTCTTGCAAACTTCCATCTTCCAGAAGCTTCACTCTTCCAAAGCACCGATGATCTTTCCTTAAGTCCCAAAAGCCCCTCTCTTATCTGACTAAATAGTTATATTCATGGCTCTTGTTCCTTAGTAGAGAACAGAAAAACAAATGGGGAAGATGAAAAATTTGTCATTAATAAGTACATGTTAGGCATTGAGAGAAATCCAGCAGTACACAACTGAAGGTGGATTAACTAAGTTACTTGTCAAGTATAAAGTCTTGAAAAGCATCCAATGTACTGAAAAGTTTCTTAATATTTCAAATCAGCTTACTGAGAATTCTGAACCTAGTCTAGACCAAGCTTTCATTGCAAGGAGAGAATGGATGGTCATTCGTTTCTTGTACGGGAAATTTTTTGAAATCAGCAGCCACAACCTTGTTGAATGTTTACAAAAAAACATAGCTCCACAGAGTTTCCTAACGGGGGGACATGGGGACGGGGGACCAAGGGCCTAAGTTTGGGGACGGCGGGGTGGTGGAAGAGAATTATATATCTCGGAGACAACTAGGAGTCCCCTAGACGTCTTGAGGACACCCCAACGTCCTTGAAGTCCTAGCGACATCTTGGAGACGGCGATGCTGGTGGGGGGGGGCAGACGTGTCCTCATGGAACACTGCAAAAAATGGCCATCTCCTGTACAGTCTGGTTCTTCCTCTCAGCTACTCCATTTTGCTGCGGAGTTCAACAAGCAGAAAATTCTCTCCGAATCCCATGCAACTCACAGAATTCATCATACCTGTCAGAAGTGAATTCTCCACTACTGTCTGATCTCAAGCACTTGTTTGTCCTCCTGGTTTTCAAATAATAGATGTGCATTTTCAAATAACATTATCGTGAAGATAAAGGCTATTATGGAAGTTAAATCAATTGAGCGTCCATGTGTGATGCTTTATCTCCCAATGGTTAGAATTTTGCCCACATGTTGTGCTGACAGGTGGCATGTAAAAGGTGCTTTGGATTGTTGTATGAAAGCCCATGATGTTGGGCAGTGTTCTGCTTCGAATTCTAGACCGTCATGTGCTCTGTATGTGCCAATACACATAGGTGTAAAGTTGCCTATGAAGCTATGTGACATGCAACATGCTCCATGGTGTTGCACAAGTGACATATCAAAGGGTTGTGAATAAATTGTGTAATGTCTTAGGAGGTACACAGCATGGTTCCAAGCACTATGTGAGTGGCACATTAAGCGAGGAGTTGTGTATAGGCACACAACATGGTTCCTAGTGCTACGCACATAGTGCATGGTGCAAGGAGCTTCATGTGGAATTACACACTACAATGTAGGTGACTAAGACTAGCATGTGGGCTTTCGTGTTAACATGCAAATCATATGGTCTCTATTTTCAAACTCATTTACACCACACAGTACACCTAACTTGCATTCTAGATATAATAATTATCTCTCACTTGCAAGTTGCACTCATTCACTTTCTTGCAAACTTCCATCTTCTAGAAGCTTTACTCTTCCAAAGCATCGATGATCTTTCCTTAAGTCCCAAAAGCCCCTCTCTTATCTGACTAAATAGTTATATTCATGGCTCATGTTCCTTAGTAGAGAACAGCAAAACAAATGGGGAAGATGAAAAAATTGTCATCAATAATTATATGTTAGGCATTGAGAGAAATCCAGCAGTACACAACTGTAGGCAGATTAACTAAGTTACATGTCAAGTACAAAGTCTTGAAATGCATCCAATGTACTGAAAATTGTCTTAAAATTTTGAATCAGCTTACTGAGAATTCTGAACCTAGTCTAGACCAAGCTTTCGTTGCATTGAGAGAATGGATGGTCATTCGTTTCTTGTAATGGAAATTTTTTGAAATCAGCAGTCACAACTTTGTTGAATGTTTACAAAAGAATGGAGGGTCATCCCCTCTTCACCCTCCTACGATTTAAATGCTAGAGGGAGACAGGACAGTTATCTCTTCTCTACCACTCTAAATTTTCTTTACACACTCAAAGAATGGATCACCAAACCCTTTCCTATCACTTTCCATTTTCATTTCAGTGCAAGGAAGGATGGATATCCCTTCCCCGAACACCTGATTTTGATATCATCAGAGAAGGAATGGCCATACTTTGAAAGTGGCTTTCAAAATTTTCTTGTGTAAAGAGCAAGGGTCATCTCCATTCTGCCCACTATAGTTCTAGCTCTTCCAATTTTCATCATACATGAAGTATGGCCATCCTTTCTCTGTCCTTTCAGATTGGATGAGCTCTCTTCAAACGAGGCAACAGAACTATCAATTATGGAACAATGTGAGGAAGGATGGTTGTACTTTTGGCAAAGAGATTTGTTGACTCAATGGATGGAAAAAAGGTAAGAGGCACTCTTTCTTACAATGGATGAATAGTCTTCTCCATCAAAGGTCACCCATCTTACATGCCTACTTCTGTTCTATTTCTTACTCCCCTAGAAAATTCAATTGCGAGCATTATGCAAACAATTTTGGTTTTCAAACTAATCTTCCTCAAGCATGCCAATTCCAAATTATCAACAATAAATGTTTTTACTTCCTTGGTTTCATGTCTTCTTAATATCAAAACTTTTGTCTGCTATTCTACAATTATCTTTTTCCTCTTCATGCACCACTAGCGTGTACTCTAAGCGCACTTCAGATTCAATGCCACCATTTTTTAATGATACATGACCCTTCAACTTGGTGCATGTCAATTTTACCTTCTCCAGGTCTTCTGCATATTCATACCCAAATAATTCTGTCCTAACCCAATCAATCAATTCTATGAGGTCTATTTATATGTTACCTCTCTGGGTAAAGATTGTGGTTGTACTCAATGTTCTCAAGAATACGATTGCTCGTTTTCATCACTTTCATCACTCTTCTTCTTTTATTCTTGTTTATTGGACCAACTCTATGGCATTTAACCTTGCTTGCATAGCTCTCAACATATCTCTACCATCCACTCCAATACCAAAAACGATAACATGAATAACTTGTCACCCGATCAATCAGTGTGCATTACATGATAAATATGACTTCTCCTTTAAATGCTTCTTGCAAAGACATATACATCAATTATATACATCAATTATTCATTCAACACCAGAACTATACTCCCTATTCTCAAACTCCTACAGTGTACACAACATTTATAACTTGACTTGTGGATATTTCACAATCTCTATCATGCAAGTTGTGATCATTTACTTCCTTGCATACTTCACTCTTGTGAAATGTTTAAAGCCAGAAATTAAAAAAATCAAGACTTTTATGCTCTCATTAATTAATTGCATATTTTGTAACCAAATTCGGTGGTTGTTAATTAATTGTCAGCTTAGGTAGTGGATTACAAATGCTAGTTATGAAAGGTTGTGTCTTACCCAATAACCATTGGTCCTGCAAATAGCATATTCATTGTCAGGGGAAAAGCACTAATTTGCAACAAGTCCTCCCTGTACTAGCAAAGCATTGTACTGAATCAATAATATGCAATAAAAACATTGTTTTGACATTCTTTTATGTTGTTCACTGTTCATAATCTGTGATTACAATTATACTTCTGTACAACTAGTAGTTTGCTAGTGCAGAAATGTATATCAAGGGCTTCCAGCATCATTGCCTTCGCAAAGTTGAGTCAGATTGAAGTGGAGTTGAAGTCATTTGACAATAAACATTGACAAGGGTATAGGATGAAAGTGCAGAAGTATAGAGGTCGACCAATACAAGAGCCAACTAAGAAGTAAGAAATGAAGAGGAGATGAACTTACCCAAGATTTCACTGATTTATAGAAATGCTTGATACTGAGCACATCAGAGAAATCATCACTAAGAAGTAAGAAATGAAGAGGAGATGAACTTACCCAAGATTTCACTGATTTATAGAAATGCTTGATACTGAGCACATCAGAGAAATCATCACTAAGAAGTAAGAAATGAAGAGGAGATGAACTTACCCAAGATTTCACTGATTTATAGAAATTCTTGATACTGAGCACATCAGAGAGTATGACAAACCAGGTTCGTGCAGATTTTATTTGAGGTAATGTGGTTGTAATTGACAAAGTATATCAATCGTTGGACAATCTACCCACCAATTGTTGGACCATATTATTTTGCAAGATCTTCTCACTGAAAGTGACTTTGAAGCATAATAACACAAATCTTACAATGGTAAAAAGGAAAAATGTCATTAAAAAGAAACCTAACAATCTAAAAACCAATGTTGAATCCAAAGAAATTAATGCCAGTGTCCAAAAAACTAATGCCACAAAGCATTAATAACATTTATTCAAATAACCAGTCTCCCCCTGTCCCCGTGGTACCGGAGGGCGTGTCACACCAGTGTCACCGGTCATGTAAAAAACATTTACCAGGCACACTGCAGTTTATAGGGGGCTACCCAATTCCTGCAGTCTAAAAAAAAGAGAGAAGAGAAGTATTTATTCAAATAAATTAATGCCACTTAGCTGAATAAATTAATGCAACTGACTGAAGTAAAGCCAATGACTTAAGTGGACTTGGAAATCAGATGATCTGCCAAGTTGGTAGAACATCTCAACCCGTTTTGTAATACCTTTGATGCTGTTATTTTATCTGCAATTAATAGGAGATACAGCTATTATTATGCAATTCAGAAATATGTATATATACAAGATTATTTATATTATTAAATGCAATTAATGGTTTAGATTATTTGATGTATCTAATTAAAGTTGTTGTCATTATACTTGCAAATGATAATGACTACTACTCCTTTTTCTTGTGTGAGTGATATCTAGGATGCTCCCCCTCATGAAGCTTGTGGCCTAAAGGTGAGCATCTTCAGGGAGAGGACAGCAAGTCAGGAAATGATGACTTGAGAGAGATGATGTCATGCGCCCCCCAACCCCCCCCCATGATCAAATTGCAACACTAAAGTATAAAAAACAAACAAGCGTTGAAATGCAATAAATAACAATATAAATATAAACAATGTAAATATTATTATAATTATAATCACTATAATATAATACTATAAATATTAAAAAAAGTATATAAAACTAATATAAAAATTAATATATTAACAATAAATTCATTTTATAAATAAAGTACTAAATATTAATATAAAATAATAAAATATGTAAACATAAACTAATACAAATAGTGTGATTAAAGACAGCATGGACAGGGCAGCAATTCATGTAGTAAACAGCAACAATTAGTGTTTTTGAAAGGCTGCGTTAGACTTTAAAAGGCAGACCTTAATTAAAATGCGGGCACAGGGGATCGCAGCATTTTGAAGACCATTGCCTATAATATCAAAGGCTAAACAAACTGATTGATCGACAAGGTCAGCGATTCATTTACTAAGGAGTGGCAATTATAATTAGTTTTAAAGAAGCAATCTGTCCTTAACAAAAGGACATATCCATTTAAAAGGACATCTCTTTTCAAAGAGATGTGCCCCGTCATTAAAATATGAGGATATATAGGAAGGTGAGGACATTTGTGGGAAGATATATATGAAAATGGATAAAGTCTGATATATGGAAGCAATCAGAAATAAATAAATATCTGCACTCAGAAAAGCAGCAGTCATTACTATAATAAGTGATTGGTATGCAATTGAATGTATATGCATTTAATATATAATTTTGATAGGCATCTAAATTTATATATAGTTAAATTCATAATAACTAAATATACAGTAAGAAGAGAACTGTTCGTCTGAATTGGTAGATAAGAAAATTTATTTATATTATTATAATTTACATCTTTCTTTAAGCAATCATGTGTAAGGTTGGCAAGGAAACATGTTAAGGAAGGGCAGTATAAGTTCTCTCAATGTAAGTACACCAACCCTAAGTTGGATGGGATTGTCTTGGTTGGATGTTCTGTCCACTTGGGGCCAAGGGGGGCATGAGCACGCCCTTGGGCTTACTTGAGGAATAATGTATAGGTTCTCACACGTAAGTATGCCAACCCTAAGATGGTGAAATATTCCGAGCCAAATTTTTCGATTTTTACAATTAACAAATTACGACAGTGCACCCGTTAAGGTTAGATGAGAAAACCAAAACGTATAGGAAACAACTCTAACCAGAATGGCACCGCTGAGGATGAGCATTGGTCAGAGGGTCTTCTACTCTACTTGCAGAAAGGAACTCAACGTCAAGTATGTGCTACCCAATCCAATGCGGAGTGAGGGGCGACCATATGACGGAGTGATTACAAGATCTACTGCTTGAAAGAAAATGCTGAATACAAAATCTACTGCTTGAAGGAAATTGCCGAAAACTGAAAACCCTCAACACCCAGAATGTGCTTTCTAACCCAGAGTGGGATAGTAGCGACCATAGGGCGGAGATCTATCTATTACAACTTCAATGAAAAGGAGCAATACAAATTCAAAGCAACAAGCTGGAGAGTGACTGCCAGTACTACTGGACAGTTTACAATTTCATATCATATGCCTGTCAAGATGTTAGAGCTGGATATATGAATCATACAATACAACAAAATCTCTTCTTGGCTGAGTTCAAGAAGCCATATGAAATCATTACAACTTTTGATAATTAACAAGCTGTTTTTCTGTTTTCCACAAATCTGCAATATCTGGTTAAAAACAGCAGTCTAGGAAAGCATATAAATGCTCACAACTCCCTATTCCCTTGCTCAAATGAAGTGATTCCTAAACCATAAGACTCCCAACACAATGGCGCTCAAGATGATATGAAGAAACAGACTTAAAACACTCCAAATGATTAAGGCACAATTCCCAATGCATAAAAAGGTACGGCCCCAGCTGAAGAACTCGATTTCTCTTTAAAAATTGCAAACTCAACATAAAAATCTGTAACTTAGAGAATGGTGGCGCCTAAACCTAACACAACCAATGGACTAACACCCACAAAGATATTTTTGATATTTTTTGATTTATGAACTCAACATGCAATCTGCTGTCTATAAATTAATGCAATAAGCTGAAACACTAAAATGCCAATAACAGATTTTACAATGCAAAAACTGAACACAATGAATAACTAAGATGCACTCACAAAATGACTGAAATTCACCACTAGATGTTGTCTTTCAAACACGAAGTGATGCCCAATGCTAGGAGGCCTTCATTCCCCGAAGCAGTCCCAGAGCCAGTTCGGCAGCATAACAGTATAGTCGACAAAAGATCCAAAATGATGCTCAACTCCTTCCCTTTATAATTTTCCAATTGACCTCTTCAAACCCTAAAATCCGCTTTTAGGTCAAAATCCACTCCTCAAGGTTGGGCGTACCTTCTCTTCAAGTCTTTTAAGAAATGATATTTTAAAAGAATATCAACATTTAATAATTACGCCCCTCCTAATCATTGCTTTGACTTTGGGAAATATTAAATTAATCTTTTAATGAGGGCGCCACCCTCAAGGACCCCCTTTTTAAAACATCTTTAAGTCATTAATCCTAGGCCCAAGGTCAACATTAAAATATATCATTTTAACGTGACTTTTAATTTAAATGACTTAACTCTTTTCTCTGAAAATGCCCTGAAGCCAATACTGATGAAGTCAACTGATCAAACCGAAGCCGGGAGTCAACCAACCTGAGCTCATCAGGAAGCTGCCAAAAATAGAATTTACTAAAATAGTAAATTCCAAAAAGTACTCTGAATCTTTGAGGCGAGCATATCCTGCGAAGCCCTCTGAAAACCAGAAGGAATCCGCCCTTAAAACTATCATCTCTGAGCAAAGACCTCCTCAAAATTAGGAAACCCTAATTTTAACTTCCGACTAGCCTCAGGGTTCCCAAAGAAAGGCTAGGTCCTTTGAAAAGTCGAGGCTTGAAAAGGGGACATTCTGAGGATGGATGGAATTGTCTTGGTTGGATGTTCCTGCCACTTGGGGCCAAGGGGGGTATGAGCACGCCCTTGGGCTTACTTGTGATGAATAGTTTTTTCTAGCACCCTATCACGCGTTTCTCTCCGATCCCTACCATGACTGGCTATTGAAAAGAGTCTATAAATTGGATTCAAGTTAAAGTTGTTATTTGTTATTTCATAAATGTTAATAGTTCATTTATTCAAGTTCAATATTTCTTATATGATTTACTATGGAATATTATTTGTCAAACAATTTTATATTGTGTAAGTGTCTCTTAAGGCAATTTCAGGCATACTCCAAGCAGGGGTCATTACAGATGAAGGAACACACTCTCTACATCATTGACTTGTCATTTGCTATAAGGATAATTGCATTTTGACTGAGTGACAACCATTATATGTTAATATTTTTTTGTGTTATTGTATACTCTGGAGTCTTGAATAAACAACAGACTTCATTGTCAATAGATGCTTTCTTGGTAGACATTCCAACTTGCTTTCCATTTTGCGAAGGTCATGTGTTCACTAGTTACAAGTAAAAGCCCTCTTAAATTTCTATTGACATTTCTTGGTAGAAATTCCATCTATTTACAGAAGAAAGTCAACCTCTTAAGAAGTTGAAGGCCTCTTAAATTTCTTGGTAGACATTCCAACTTGCTTGCCTTTAAGAGGTTGAAGGCCTCGGGCATATAAAAGCCCTCTCCCTAACCTGAGCTTTAGTGTGCTTTACTTATGTTGACTGGTTAGATGTGCTTTCAAGCAGTTTATAAGCCTGATTTTCTTGGCAGACTACAGGGAGTTGGAAGAAGTTTCGCCTGGGTGCATTGTGTCTAACTGTGCTTAACCCTTGTTTGTGGAAGTTGAAAGTGGAGTAAATCTCATATAATATACAATTTTTACCATACATTATTATAACAGGACATTATAAATTAAATATAACCTATCAACTGTACTTGTATCAATGAGAGTATGATTATACATTAATTGTTTGTCATGCAGGCATTTTCATGATGATACAAGTGGTCTGTTGCAGCCAAGAAATCAATATAACTTATAAGTGTTATTTAATTTAGATTTTTAATCATGACATGTATGCATTAATTAAAAGATGATGAGATGATATATTTATGTTTAAATCTGCCAAATGTGCATTGAATGATGGATGTCATTAAATGCTGATTGGTAATAGTACTGAAACAGTACTCATCTTAATTACTAGATGATCTCCTAATTATTTGATGTCAACCAGTATATAGTTTATTGATATTCCTAGTTTACTTCTTGTAATTATGAATTAGGAGTTTGCGCAAGTACATTTCCAATTTAAAAAAGTGGACTAACTAAATACAACATTCTTTTACATTGTTAGTCAGAAGAAACTAGGGAACAATATAGAAAGTGATCCTCTCTCAGTCAAAAGAATCTAAAAATCTATCTGAAAGAAAAAATAATCAGTTCTTTCCACGCCCTGCCTTGACAGGTTCCTACAAACAACAAAACAAAGACAAAACTTGCAAGAGGAAGCCATTTATAGAAATTCACTAACACAAATTTAGAGTTGAAGTAGCTGCACAAACTGAAGCATTAGTCAAAGTTAGAGCCAGAACCAAGAGAGAGTTCAGCTGACATCGTAAGACAGCATGCCACTCACAAGGGAAAAGAGTATAGAAGTTACCAGGCAACTATCCTTTTCAGAGGAATGGAGAGTATACCTTGCTAAGTTTGATTGGAAAGTGTAGCAGAAGAATAGACCAACCCCCCTTAATCCAAAGGAAAAAAAAATTCTGACACAGAGAGTGACAACGTACTTGCAGAAGAAGAGAGAAGCCCATAAGAGCAATATTTAATGCATCAAAAGAAATTATTAAATGACATTAAGCCAAGGACATTAAGGCAAAGGATTGGACCCATCAAAGTTGCCTAGGAACAATAGGAGCTTAAAGCAGCATAAAGATCACCCAATCATGTGGTCCAGTAGCTAAATGTCTCTGGAATCGTTGGCAGAGCAGAGGTTCTTTTAGGATAGACCAACCTGAGGAGTATCCTAATAGTGCAGTCAAGTCAAGGCCAGCAAACAAAAATGGTTAATCCACCACCAAGTCTATATTCCAAGAAGTAAAGAAATCACCATAGTTCACTGGTGACAGGTCAAAAGACCCAATACAGCATTGTAGAATGTGCATTACCATTTGGATTGTGATCGGTTAAAGTTGATCATTGTCATGTTCTTCTACGGAGAATAATGATACAGTTCTAAATTTGAGGGTTCTCTGATACCCAAGTTTATGTCAATGGTGTCATCGGCTAACATAGTGTTTCCATCTTCAAACAGATATGGGAATGGTCGTATGTTTTGAATGTCTTTAGATTCTGGATCTAAACTAGCTACAAATTTTTGCAAGTACGGGAGCATAATTGTGAAGTGCCTCAAGTTATGGTGTTGTTGAGGAAACTGCTCTTCTCTTGCAGTGAGAAACTCTACAGTTACTTCAATACCAATTAAGGATGGTAAATGAGCTTCAAATAAAGCGCCAAAAGAGACCCAAAATGAAAGAATAATTCTATTCTATCAAAGGATGAAAATATACAATGATATGCAATTTGATTGCTCAAATGAGAGCAACAAGTGGGTATATATAGGATACACCACCAAGAGATGTGAATGTACAACCACTGTGGGATAAAGGAGATGCGTTTACAAGTGTGCACAACTTCTCCACCAAACTAAGAAAGTACAAGTCACATGAGTAAACACAACCTTCCTAAGTAGATACTCACCTAAGCAAGCTTATCCAATCCTAGGTGCATAATATGCAATAAAGAAATTAATAAAATGCAAATATAAAATAATGCACCAACACAACTGTGTCTATAGGTGCCTTAAAGATAAAAGTCCAAGTGGTTGCCATTGGCCATTGAATGCAAATCGTTCTTCCCTAGCCATGGCCAGCAAAATTTCTTCACTGGTCATGGTCAGTAACATCATTGTGGTGTTTGGTGGTCTATTAGAGGGTGGTGTGATTCCTACAAGATTTATATGCTATATCTATGGGCTTGCTTCAGAATATGTTGCAATCTACTTTAGTGTAAGATTATTGGCAAAACTGCATGATTGAACAAATAACAAACTCCACCAACATAAGAAAGAACACCAATGTGTGTTGACTATGCTGACTGGACTGCTTTGCTGATTTGGCACTAGAACACCAATATACACTAACTATAGGCTAACAAGACTACTTTCCTAATGCAGAACTACAACTTGAACTTCACTGGTTCACTAAATTTACTAACTAGGTAAATTGAATATATAGGTGAAAAAATTAGCCCAATGACACCGGTCCAATGATGGCCCAAAAACCCAAATTTTGGGAATTTTAAAATTTCTCTAATTTATAAATTAATTGTCTAGAACAAACAGATTTTGACAATGCAAGATTTTGGTTTAAACTGTGTATGCTTTTCAATCATACACAGTTTAAACCAGAAGCTTGCATTGTCTACTTCGTGGACTGGAAAACTCATACCAAATAAATGTTGTCACATGGCTACTTTTTCTACTGCCAAGTGTAAACAATTACAAACAGCCAACTGCCAAGCCAAACTGATAGCAAGCCACAAAGCACAAATCAACAACAAAAGTGTAAACCGCCATCAACAAAAAATAAACTACTGGAAACAAAACAAAATCCAACCTGAACCATGTTGGGGGTTTGACCCCTAAATACTGCCAGAAAAACAAAATCCAGGTCAAATCAGGGTGAGGGTCCAACCCCTAACCTCTGCCAGCTAAGCAACTTCACACTTACCATGTCAGCAAGTAGGCTACACATGCACATTCTCCTAAAAATTTTTGCAAGTAATCAAAAAATGCAATCAAATCTGAATTATACTTCACATGGACAAGGGTTACTTTAAAAAGGCCTGCTTCTTCTATACAAACAGATTCTTGTGATGGTAGAGCTCCACAAAACCAATCCTTTTGAACAAGTTTTTACTTTCTACTGTATCCAAAATCCAAGCTAAAATTCAGATCTACACTCAGAAAATGTCCTTTTTCAATGATCCTTCTGGACCTCCTCTCTTCTGAAATCACAACATTAAATAAGAAAACTTTGCAAGCCAATGCAGTGAGCCATCCCCACTCCTTCATGCACGTTTTCACTCTGCAGAAAAAGGGATTAGGCATGCTGTTTAAGTTCTTCAAGAAAGTTTCATTGTCCAAATGTTTCATGATATTCATCTGCATCGAATTGATATTATATATGTATGTACCAAATCTTAAGTCATAGCCTAAGAATGGAATTATATATGTATGTACCTAGGAATGGAACCAATCACCAACTATATATGTAATATGTATGTACCAAATCCTAAGTCATATATATGCATGTATATATATATATATATATATATATATATATATATATATGTTTCATATACATCAAATCGATATTATATGTGTATTTCAAAAAAGAGCAATCACCAACTATATATGTATGTACCTTTTAGGGCTATGACAAGTTAAAATGAAAGTTGGTGATTGCATTTTTTTGAAATGGCTTAAAAATGGAATTATATATGTATGTACCAAATCTTAAGTCATAGCCCTAAAAGGCCAATGCCCCCATCAATTGACAGTGATACCAGCTTTGGGCATTTGGATGGCAATAATGCACTTCACAGACCAAAGGCGATGTTGATGTCATGTCACCTTTTTCAATCCACAGCTATTTAATGAATGGACTGTCTATGTGGGGTTAGTAATTAGATAAGCTGATAGACTTTCAGTTTTTAGTTAGAAATATATGTTGCATTTTATGAATAAGGCGGCTGAGTTTTTGTGTCTTCCAACTAAGCAACGGTAGAGTCTTCAGTGCATATTTGTTAAACACCAGCGATTGAGGTGTAGACTGACTTGTTAACTACCACCAATTTAGGAGGTAACTGCCTATGATTGTGGATCTGACAGTTTTAAAGGAGTGTTTATTCAGTCAGGTGCCTATGTTTGAGGAACTTAATTGTCAGTTAGCTGCCACACTTGTGGACTGACTCCCCATAATTGAGGATCATCCAGAGTTAGGTCCATAAATCAGTGCGTTAGTAAGAAGAGAAGGCACTTTTTTGGAAAATCAACAAACATTCAACTCTCATTTCAGTGTTAGTGGCATTGCTACAACAGCTGCGTGCATTGGAGATGATCCCTTCAGGCATGAACCTATCATGTTGGAGACAGAAACCATCAAGAGAAGTACATAACCGTTAGTACAGAGATTGTAAGTTGTATTAGATTGGTAGACTTCCCTTTGAATGTATGTTGTTAGCAGAAAATTATAAAAAATATAAAAATATATAATTGTTGCTGGAGCATTTTGTATCAGTTATTTGTGCATTTAGTAGGGGTCATTACAGATGACAATGAATGAAGTGCAAGGGGCTTAGAAAGCATGAAAGGGTCTAGGAAGTATAAAAGAGGCAAGAGGTAAAGTGAAGGACTTAAACTAAGTAGATCATCATGGGGTTGGTAGGTAGGCATCTACATGTAAGGTACAGGAACCTAAATACACACTAAGGGCATGATGTAAACCATTATATTGGTTCACCAAATCAGGGGTTAACTGAATAGTGAGCAGCAGCTACAAAGGAATCTCACTTAAGGAGCAATCCTTAATGGAGCAGTGAGTAGTTACAGAAAAAAGGCACTTAAGACTTCACCTAAGCAGTAAATAGTTCCAAAGGCCTTTTGCCACTTGGTGACATCCATCCCACCACACCAGCGGTTACCCTGAATTGGGCAGGGGGGAATGGTTACTTTATGCAAATCTTTTCCCACCATTCACCATGATGGCTGGTGACAGCATCTTTCAAATACAGATATTTTTCTAGGAATGGAGGTATTCGCTGCCTTAGGCCTGCAGCCTAGAGGGGGCTCTTCCACCGTGCATTTCCAGCAATGTGACAAGGTGCAATGGAGAGTTACGAGATATAAGACTATGCTGTCATAATTTAAATCAGATCTTATGTAATTGCTCTATTTTTTCAAAGGATATTTGTTAAGTGTTGTATGTTCTTTCTGTCTTATTATAATTAGTCTGCTGAATTTGTTTTTTATTTAACGAAGTTTAACAAGTTGCAGATAAGAAATGGAGAAGTGTCTGCATCAATTTGGTATCAGAGCTGTTGATTTAAGATAGCATCGGTCAGATATAAATGATGACTGCATTTATGCATCATCATCATTTATATTTAATCGAACTACTCTTAAATATAAAACGTCTTCAAATAAATGATTCGAATCTTGATCTTTGTTTGCTGCATGTTAAATGCATAATAATTGGTAACTACCAAGGGTACCTGCGCGCTCAAGGAACACGTCCCATGAGCAGATGTATCTCCATCTTGTGGAGACACGTCCTCTCATGAGACGCGTCTCCTTAGAGCGTGTCTTCTCCCATGATATAAATGGGAAATCATTTCTATTCTTGCAAACATCGAAATTGATAAATGTTCTGCAATCAGAACATTCAAATACAGAAGTATAGATCTGACTTAGAATTCTTACACAGTATTTCAGACTTAGAATTTCCATAGGTCTTTTAGGATACTACTCTGATAACTCTACACATCAAGTAAAAGGGGTTGGAACTTGCTCCATCACATTGAAATCTGGTCTCTCCCTTCAACTCACTGGAGTTTTATTTGTACCTGGAATAAAGAGGAATCTAATATCCATCTCTGCTCTGGAAGACAATGGATATAGGGTTACCTTTATGGATGGGAAAGTTTTGGCATGGCCTAAGAACTCATCTATAAAGAAAGCTCTAACCATAGGTATAAGACAAGGTTATCTTTATAAACTATGCACTGAAGTCAAGCAAGCCCTTACCCTTGATACTTCCGATTCAAATGAAATTTAGCATAGACGATTAGGACACCTTCATTTCCGTGCCCTACCCTCTGTGGAAAAACTTGTAACAGGATTACCTAAGTTAAAACCAACTCATGAAGGAGCTTGTAAAGGTTGTGCCCTAGGAAAGAATACAAAGGGATCCTTTCACAATAGCTTGAGTAAAACCCAAAATGTGTTAGAACTGGTTCACTCTGATTTATGTGGACCCATGTCTGTACCCTCCAAGGCAGGCTTCCTATACTATGTCATATTTATAGATGACTTCTCTAGGAAGACCTGGATTTATTTTCTTAAGTGTAAAGAGTCAATAGAAATCCTTAAAAGGTTCAAAGAGTTCAAAGCTCTCACTAAAAACTTCTCTAGAAAGAAAATCAAAATTTTAAGGACAGACAATGGGAAAGAATACACCTCTGAAATCTTTAAGGAATTCTGCATGAATGTTGGGATTAAGAGGGAGTTTACAGTAGCCTACAACCCTCAACAAAATGGGGTTGCTGAAAGGAAAAATAGAACCATTGTAGAAGCTGCAAAAGCAATGTTACTTGACCAGAACATAGAAATCTCATTCTGGGCAGAAGCCTCTAGAACTGCTGTCTACATTCAAAATAGATGTCCTCATTCTCATCTAGATAACAAAACTCCTGAAGAAGCATTTACTGGCATAAAACCTGATATTAGTCACTTTAGGATTTTTGGTTGCCCAGTCTATATTCATGTGCCCAAAGAGAAGAGATTCAAACTAGAACCTTCCGGAAAGAAAGGGGTATTTGTGGGATATAGTGAAACCTCCAAAGCTTACAGGATATTCATACCGAGGCAGGAACAAATTGAATTGAGCAGAGATGTCATCTTCGAAGAAGATATTGCATTCAAAAGGGCAAGAAGTTCAAATGAGATAGAAACTTATTCACCTAGAGTCTTAGACGAGGATCCTACCCCTAAGATTCAGGGGGAGTACCCTGAGGAAATACCAAATGAACTTCTATCTACTTTAGATGAGAATACAAATGACAACAGCAAGAAGAGACCACTTTGGGTTAGAAAGATGATCAAAGAAGCTGAGAATCATGTAGCACCCAAAGGAACATTTAGGGAGAGTAAAAGACCCAAACAGTTCTCAAGCTACGTTGCTCTAATGAATGACATCATAAATTCAGAACCCACCAATGTGTCAGAAGCCTTCAGACATCAAGTATTTAAGGACGCTATGACGGAAGAGTATTAGTCCATTCTAAAGAATGATGTATGGGATATAGTGCCTAGACCAAAAGAGAAATCTGTTGTCTCTTCTAAATGGCTCTTCAAAATCAAACATGCTGCTGATGGCAGTATAGAAAAACATAAAGCACATTTTGTGGCAAGAGGTTTTTCACAAAAGGAAGGCATTGATTATGAAGAAACATTTGCACCTGTTGCCCGTTACACATCTGTGAGAGTAGTGATAGCCATTGCTAGCAGCTAAAGGCTGGAAGATCCACCAAATGGATGTAAAAACTGCCTTCCTAAATGGAACCATTGAAGAGGAAGTCTATCTAGAACAGCCCGAAGGTTTTGTGATACATAAACCTGACTCACATGTATGCAGACTAAAGAAAGCACTGTATGGACTTAAACAGGCACCCAGGGCTTGGTATGAAAGAATTGACAGCTACCTCTTGGGACTAGGATTCTCCAAGAATGATGCAGACCAAATCTTTACTTTAAGGTAATCAAAGGTGATATGTTAATAATTATTTTATATGTTGATGACCTGCTGATAACAGGAGAAGATCACCTCATTGCTCAAGGAAAGAAGGATCTAACTTTAGAGTTTGACATGAAAGACTTGGGCATCTTACACTACTTCCTAGGTTTAGAAGCATGGCAGAAATCAGATGGCATAATACTAAACCAAGGGAAGTATACTATTGACATTCTGAAGAGATTTGGAATGTTGGATTGTAGACCCATGTCTACACCTATGGAAACCAACCTTCACAAACTAAAAGAAGAAGCAGCAGAATCTAAGTGTGCAGATACCACTCTATATAGACAAATGATTGGATCATTGATGTACCTGGTCAACACCAGACCTGATATTTGCTATGCAGTGAATGCTCTAAGCCAGTTCATGTGTGAGCCAAAGGAAATTCACCTTATGGCTGTGAAACATATATTGAGATATCTTTGTGGCACTATTGGATATGGTCCTCTTTACAAAAATAATCAACTAGATCTACATGGATACTCTAATTCAGATTGGGCTAGAAGTGTAACCGATCGGAAAAGTACATCAAGATGTTGCTTCAGTTTGGGATTGGCTATGATCTCTTGGATCTGCAGAAAACAGTCTTCAATAGCTCAAAGCTCAACAGAAGCTGAATACATTGCATCCTCTATGGGGGGAAAAGAAGCAGTATGGCTCCGGAAATTGCTTGTGGGACTCTTTGGTGAGCCCTTGAATCCTACTATCATTCATTGTGATAATCAAAGTTGCATCAAACTCTCTGTAAATCCAATATTCCATGATAGATCTAAGCACATTGAGATCCCCTACCATTATGTAAGAGACATGGTAGAAAAGAATGTGATCCAGTTGGAGTATATTAGTATAAATGATCAAACAGCAGACATTCTCACCAAACCTCTCTCCCGAATCAAGGTTGAACACTTCAGGAAGAAGCTTGGTATGATTGAAATGTAATTTGATATTATGTTTGAAATTCAAAATTGTTTAGAAGTTGTACTAATATATTTAAAGATGTTTAATGTGTAAACTCTTTTGTCATGTGTGTGACTCCATCACCTTATGGGCCCGCTCCCCCTGTGTACATTATTGAAAGGTGGCGATCTTTCTAATAATGAACACTTGTATGTGACATTGTAAAGTGACGACTCTACAATGATGAGCTGAACTATCATGATAGATATCATGTGACTTGATATCTGTGGTCATATCATGATAGTATCTCTTGGACACTTTGATGGATATCATGGGACTTGATGTCATTTGAAGATCATTGTGATTCTTAAGAGATAATCATGGTGGATAACTATATATCCGTGGATATGCCATGAATTATTATGGTAGACATCATGTGACTTGATGTCAGTGCACATACCATAATGAAGATGTGATTATGAAAAATGTCATGTGACTTGACAATCTTATGAAAACATATCATATCTTCGATATCACGTGTGAAGGTGATATCTCCTCTTATTTGTTTTTGAAATATCTTCCCTAGCTAAGAGGGAGTGTTGATTTAAGATAGCATCGGTCAGATATAAATGATGACTACATTTATGCATCATCATCATTTATATTTAATCGAACTACTCTTAAATATAAAACGTCTTCAGATAAATAATTTGAATCTTGATCTTTGTTTGCTGCATGTTAAATGCATAATAATTGGTAACTACCAAGGGAACCCGCGCGCTCAAGGAACATGTCCTCTCATGAGACATGTTTCCTTAGAGCGTGTCTTCTCCCATGATATAAATGGGAAATCGTTTCTATTCTTGCAAACATCAAAATTGATAAATGTTCTACAATAAGCACATTCAAATACAGAAGTATAGATCTGACTTAGAATTCTTACACAGTATTTCAGACTTAGAATTTCCATAGGCCTTTTAGGATCCTGCTCTGATAAGATTTGATAACATTTACAAGAGCATCTGAAGATGCCAGGAATGGAGACTTTGTGAGAAGGGTTTTGATAGTTTAAAGGGCAGCTGTGGTTATAGCTCTGAATGCAAAGATGGAGTTGTGTCATAATCTAAGAAAAGGATAACTAGATTGGAATAAAAAATGAGGCAAAGGCAATGACAGAAGCAAATAAAGGACCAGCAAAAGTGTCATGTCCCCGAAATTGTAACACTAAGATATAAAGCATCGAAATGCAAGTAAATAAATAAAATACATATTAAAAATATTAGCCATTAATGTTATTATAATTATAATTATCATAAGATAATATTATAATCATAATTATCAAATATAGCAATATAAATATAAGTACAAAATAAACATATACCATATCAATATAAAATGTACAAATATAAAATAATACAAAATAAGTATATAATTACAAGCAGCGATTGTGTTAATAAGTCCAAAGGCAATGATAAAATGTTATAAGCAGCAGCTATCATTCTAATAGAGGATGTGATTAGTGATAAAAGACAACAGTTACTAAAAGGTTGTGAGGCAGCGATTAATATAAAAGATCATATTCGAAGAAGAGAGGAGGGGAATAAGGATCAACATAGGAGAAAGAAATAAATAAGAAATCTGATATATATTTTTGAGTACAGCAGCAGACATAGCCATTGATTTGAGAGCAAAATCGACTAAGTCTGAAAATCAATGACATCTGGGCATTAAGTCATCACTCATCTGATCAGACAAAGGAATAGAGGTCTGCATCCTCTAAGTCAGAAATAAACAATTGATTAACATTTGTGCAGCAGTCCGATTTCCTAAGTTGGTGGTATGAGATCTGATTTGCAGTTATATGGTGCAGCATAATTTAGTATGCGTGATTATGATTATTTTATTAGATATTCAAGATACTAATGATACATTACTGTTATGGCTGCTTTCTTAAATATGATTAATATTGGTTGTCATCTGATTTAAATGTTTTAGCCTTGATAGAGGAGGTTGAGATCACAAGAGGGGAACAGTGATAGGGCACTCTCTTAGGTAAGCCACCTCAAGATGGAGGACCAAGTAGTCCTATAATGGGGAACCAATGTGTTTCATAATGGACGACCAAGTAGTCCTATAATGGGGAACCCATGAGTTCCATAATTGGGGACAAAGTAGTCCCAAAGGAGGCCAAGGGGGTATCCATTTGGGGTACCAATGGTACAGCGCCTTGGGCCTAGGAGAGATGGCATTTTCAAGGCACCCATTGTAATCTCACCCCTCCATCATGGTAAATCGGCACATGAGGTCAAATCATAGAGAGAGGGAAATGGTTGGCAAGATGAGGGGATAACGGAAAGAGGACACCTCCTAAGTAGAGGCCAAGACATCCACTCTTGGGCCCAGGGTAGAAAGGGTCCTAGGCACCCCATTGAGTCACCATCATGCCCCCAAAATTGCAACACTAAACTATAAAGTAAATAAATAAATAAAATAAATATTAAAAATATAAATATAAATATTAAATTATTATAATATAATAAATATTA
>VDFB02113773.1:109532-162943 GCA_007258455.2 Sequoia sempervirens
GAGGATTGTTGCCATAGTTTTTGATGAGACATTCATCAAAAATGGAGAGGAGTTGATGGGGTAAGTAGCAATCACACAAAAAAAAATTATACATGATAATCTATTTGCTGTTTTTATTTTTTGAGGGGTTAATTTTGTTATAATTTAACATTTGTTTTCATTTTTTTAGGTGACAGAACCTTTGGTGAGGGTTCTTCGTATGGTGGATGCAGATGGCATGCCAATGGGTTTCATCTATGAGGCCATGGATAGGGCCAAAGAGGCCATATCACGTTACTATGGTGGCAACAAAAAGAAATATGAAATCATATGGCGCATCATTGAAGATGGACACACCAACTCCACCAGCCGATTCATGCCTTTGCCTACTTCTTGAATCCGAAGTTCTACTTCTCGGAAACATTTAAGTCCGATGAGGAGGTCATGGATGGTCTTGTCACATGCATTGATAGGATGGTGCCTGATCGTGAGCTGAGAGATAAGGTGCTTGATGAGTTGGAGGTGAGATTTGTTATATCTTATTTATGAAATTGCAATGTTGAGCCTTGACTATCTATGAATTTTCTATATTTGATTTACTTTTTCTTTTATCTATTCAAGGTTTACAAGGGTGCAGAGGGGAGACTCTTTTCCTCCCAACAAGCAATTGAAAGAAGAGGAAAACAGCAACCAGGTAAAAAATGAAATTAGAAACTTGATTCTTACATATAGATTTTTTACTTTATTCTTATTTCTTAATACTTATATTTTTTAAACATGTTTTTGTAGATCTATGGTGGGAAAACTATGGTGCTAGCACACCAAATCTTCAAAAGCTAGCCATACATGTCTTGTCGCAGCCATGCAGTGCTTCTGGGTGTGAACGCAATTGGAGTTTATTTGAGAACATTCACACAAAGAAGAGAAATAGGTTGACTCAGCAGCGCCTAAATGACTTAGTTTTTGTTTGGTACAACCTTCGCCTTCGAACTAGAAAGGTGGAGGGTGTTTCACATGAGTCCATCGACTTGGATGACATTGATCCATATGGTGAATGGACTATTAATGAACAAAATGATGAGGCTGATGTCTTACTTACTAATGAGGATCTTGCTGAATTAGAGAGAGCAGCAGCAGAAGAAGAAGCAGCAAGATTGGATGCCATGGAGGACGACGAAGACACATTTGAATATCATGTTTCCCCTTCTCGATCTCCTAGTCCTCATTTGGATACTATAGCACGGGCACCTTCTAGTTCTAGGCCTTCAAAATTGGCTACCATTGGGAGGGGAAAGAGGAAGATGTAGACTACATGTGGTTATTAATGTTTTCTTCTTTTTAACATGATTATATGTAAACATTTATAAACTTATGATGTTGTTATACATTGAAATTTGAAACTATGAGTATTTGATGACTATGAAATTATGAATGATTAAATTTCAATTATTGAGTGTTTGATGATCATATGACGTGTAATCTTTGAATTATGAGTGTTTGATAATCAAATTAGGCTCTTATGTTCTCTAAATACATTAATTTGTTCTTGTTTTTTTGTAAAACTACGGGTTTTTTTTTTGCCGAAGTCCTGTCGAAGTCTTTTTCCCGAAGTCCGCACGGAAGTCCCCAGTCCCAGTCATATTGGGCTGCCGAACCGGCTACGAAGTTCCCAGCCTGGCAACCATGGACTACCGGAGAATATATACTCACCTTGGGAGCAAAAGCCTTTTTCAGAAAGGGAAGCCATGGAGTCTAGGATTCGACAAGGAATAGAATTGTTAGAACAGGGAAAGACCAAATCCCTTGATGAGTTAGCAGAATTATTAGTGAATGGAAAACCCTTAATAATGATTTGGAAAGATTTTGAGGGAGAGCAGATAGATAAATGGGATAAAAATAATGAGGATGAGTGGAACAAAGATATTGAGTTGTGCTACCCCAAAGAAGGGGAAAATATTGATGATTAAAATGCAAGAGAAGAAGAGTTTGAAGATGGCAATGAAGAGGAATGCAGCCTATCACAATAGGAGGCCCAAGATGTTGTAGCGGTGGAAGCAATCCACATTAGAGATGAAGCTGCAGCAGAGATAGAGATCTTTGGGAGCCCCATTTGTGATGTTTTACTGATTCTAGAGACCACAACCAACAGCAGAGATAGAGATCTTTGGGAGCCCCATTTGAGATGTTTTATTGATTCTAGAGAACACAACCAACAAGGAGAAGCTCAAGGGATGTCTTGAAAATACCATAATTGATGAAATGAGAGAAGAAGATCATCTCTTCTTGGAGAAGATATGAATGGCCGAGGGAAGAAGCAGCCATAAACATTTGTCATACGAAAGAGAAAGTGCCTATGAGTTTTTTTATTCCCTTAACTTGATTTTTGTTTCTAATAGTTTATGTGCAGAAGCAATAAAACGTTGGACATTCGATGAAAAGGGCCATGACGGCTTTCAGGGGAGAAGGACCACTAGAAGTGGGTCTATGCCCACAAGAAGCAGGGAAGAGAAAGAGGACAAATTGGCTAAGGATGATGATCTGATCCAACAAGTTGTTTGAAGCCGAGGAAGAAAAGACATAAAAAGTTGCAGAGGTATCTAATCTAGTGAAAGGGCAAGCCATGGCCTTATTCTTTGGGTCAAAAGGACGGTTCTACCATCTAGCCCAAACTCTTACCTGGATGTTTGATGCAGTAATATCCTGGGGAAAAGGCAATCCTACAAAAAAAATAGTAATAGTTGAATTCTTAAGTTTCTTGGTATTTTAGCTTTCTAAAAGTGTGTTGTCAAATAAACTAGTATTGAACTAGGGAGTTCAAAATTTTGAAAAAAACAAGGAGAATGATGTAAACCATTCTATTGATTCACCAACTCAGGGAATAACTGAATAGTCAGCAGCAGTTACAAAGGTATCTCACTTACGGAGCAATCTTTAGTGGAGCAGTGAGCAGTTGCAAAAAAGAGGCATTTAAAACTTCACCACAGCAGTCAATAGTTACAAAGGCCTTTTGCCACTTGGTGACAGCCATCCCACCACACCAGCGGTTACACTGAATTAGGGGGGAGGGTAGTGACTTTATGCATACCGTTTCCCACCACTCGCCATGATGGTTGGTGACAGCATCTTTCAAATAAAATATTTTTTCTTAGAATGGAGATATTTGCTGCCCTTGGGCTGCAGCCTATAGGGGTCTCTTCCACTATGTATTTCCAGCAATGCATGTTTGCCCAGTGGAGAGTTAGGAGATATAAGACTGTGCTGTCATAATATAAATCAGATCTCATGTAATTTCTCTCCTTTTTTCAAAGGATATTTATTGAGTGTGGAATGTTCTTTCTGTCTTATTCGTTTTAGTCTGCTATGTTTGTATTTTTATCTAAAAGAGTTCAACAAGTTGCAGATCAGACATAGAGAAGTGTCTGAATCAAAGCACCTAAACATGATAATAATTATGCAATTGCTCTAGCCAAGCCCACCCACACCCAAGCATATCAATCATGGGAGATATGATTCGGCCAAAAATTAAGAAGAAATGTCCGCAGAGCATTTTTAGAGTTTGTCCATTTTTGTGGATTTCCTTCAGCCCGTATAAAGCCAAAGCTGATTTATAAAAAGATTAACCTATACCAAGTTTGAAAGGGAGTTTCAATATTATGTACTAAATATAACTAATGAGTACGACGATTAAATATAAGTAACACGATTAAATATGAGTATCAGAAATTCAAGGCGTACCTGAATATAAGGGTAGGTATTTGCAGCTGCCTCATCACCAATGAGCATAGAATCACATTGTGAAAAATTTCTGGAGTTGTGAGCAGATGGCTGCATTTGCACCAGTCCCCTGTAGCAATTTCTTGAGTTACCAGCAGAGATACCTTTAGAAACGATCCTGCTCCTTGAATTCTTTCCTACATGAATCATCTTTGTCCCAGTATCTGCCTGCTGATAGTTATTTGTGAGGGCCACAGAATAGAACTCTCCAATGCTATTATCTCCTTTCAAAATCACACTAGGATACTTCCAAGTGATTGCAGAACCTGTCTCGACTTGGGTCCAGGATATCTTGGACCGGTTTCCATCACATAAACCTCTCTTAGTTACAAAATTGTAAATCCCACCCTTCCCATTCTCATCTCCGGCATACCAATTCTGCACAGTGGAGTATTTAATTTCAGCTCCCTCGGCACAATATAACTCCACAACTGCAGCATGAAGCTGGTTGGTGTCGTAGGAAGGTGCAGTGCATCCCTCAAGATAACCTACATAGCTCCTCTCATCAGCCACGATAAGGGTCCTCTCAAACTGACCGGTCTCCATGGAATTGATCCTAAAATAAGTAGAAATCTCCATGGGGGACACAGTGTCCTTCGGGATGTAACAAAAGGACCCATCACTAAATACTGCAGAATTGAGAGCAGCATAAAAGTTGTCGGCAGGGGGCACAACTCTACCCAAATACTTCTTAACGAGATCAGGGTACTTATGGACTGCCTCAGAGATGGAACAGAAAATGACCCCTGCAGCCTCAAGAGTTTTCCTGTGCGTTGTGGCGATGGAAACACTGTCGAAAACGGCATCCACGGCAACATTAGCCAGTCGCTTCTGCTCGGTCAGAGGGATCCCCAATTTCTGAAAAGTCTCAAGGAGCTGAGGATCCACCTCATCTAGGCTCTGCTTTTGCTCTTTCTGCTTCGGCGCAGAGTAATAACAATAGTCTTGGAAGTTAATAAGGGGATAAGTATTATCAGACCATTTAGGTTCGGTCATTTTCAGCCACTGTCTGTAAGCATTTAGCCTGAATTGCAACAACCATGGAGGCTCATTCTTTTTAGCGGAAATTATCCTCACTGTTTCCTCGGACAGCCCTTTGGGTATGGACTCGGATTCGATATCGGAGACAAACCCCCACTTGTAATCCTTATTAAGATACTGATAAATTGGGTCGTTACCTTTTGACTCTGAGGGGGCGCTGATGATGCTTCCGCTTCTATCCGCCACGGTCGCATCGGGGGCTTCTGCGCGGATCGCAATTCCAATGGAATATCTTCGCCCCCTGCTTCTTCCTCTAATTGTCATTGCATTTGGGATGTAGGCAGATGACGTGTGAGTCGGCGCTTTTCCTATTGTCAGCGCAGAGTGCAGCCCTGTTGCCGCCATTGTCATAAAAATTCAAATTAGTTGCGTCGTGTATGTGGAAATTTGGGAAATATGAAATTACAGAGCACTAGCAGGCGTGGAGATAATCGCAGGCTTGAGCTAGAACCACACGCCGCCCCTCTATCTTCCTTGTATTAAATATATATCCGTCTATTCGGGATTTAGTAAGAATGGAAATTACTTCCGCTCTCCGTTTTTCTAGATTCCAAACTTTGGCCGCTTGTTCCCCGACCTTAATTATATTTCTTTATAGATTTATTTTTATTTGTTTTATGAGCGAATATATCTTTAAAGAAATAGATAATGATAAGATTTAAGATTTAGAAATAATATCTTTCTCTTCAAGATGGCCTTCCAAAGCATTAAGGAATCATAGTTTTTTTTTCCCTTTGTCTGTGTCTTATGTCATTTGCCTAATGTACATGTACTATGTCTTATACATTTTATACACTAAGTTTTTATAAATTTCATGTTTTGTTTAATTGAAGATATGAAAACAAGAGGAATTGAGATCATTTGAATTATGATTGAATTTGTTGTTACAAATAAAGTATGATTGTAGATAAATTAATAACCATGGTTAGAACTTTAAAATTTTAAATTGAAATAGGAGAAACCACCATACTCTAAATTTATAGGGTGTCTAAAAACTTTTTAAAGTTTACACAATTATTGGAACCACTAGCATCAAAGTGAAGACTCTTGAAATCAAACTCTCCGCCATAGAACCCAAAAAAACAATCCCCTAAATCTTATTTCTCTAAATCAATCTTAAGTTAATAACTTGAATTTCAAAACCATAGTCAAACTTTATAAAAATGGTTTATTTCTATTGAAGCCATTTTTCCAATGTCTCACAAAATGTTCCTATAAGCAATTTGTTTATAGGATGGCAACTTATTTTCTCTTATTAATGGATGAAGGAAAATCTACTTCCTAAGATTGCTTCTTTGGGACAATGGGTTGAATATAAGACACAACCCAAGGGTCAAGTTTATTGACGATAAATTGTTAATTATAGATGTTGTAGAAAAGCTCTTGGAAGGAGTGAAAGAAAGAGTCAATGCACTCATAAACAAGCACTTGACATCAAGCCACATGGGCATTCAAGCCTCAAAATCATAACCACCACTTGTAAAATATAATAAGAATGTGAAATTCTTTCACCTACTAATTTGGTTAGTGCTTGAGAAACTCCAGCAAACAAGAAACTCGCACACTAAATGTTGCTTTTGAATAATTGTGTATTAACCTCTAGAGTATGCTAGCTTCCTTTCTATTTTGCGCCTAGTAGTAAACTAATTAAATAAATGTTACCACTACAAATATGCATAATAGAAAACTAATCTAGCAATCTAGCTTTACCCTTTTCTAATTGGTAAAAGAAAAGGGGTAGAACGAGGATAACAATTAGAAAACAGATAGGGTTAAAAAAGCATATGAAAAGGGTGGACAAAGGAGTATTAAAGAAGAAAAACCCACTAACTTTATTACAACGCAATCAACTCTTCATTGTGAATACATGTAAGACTATGTCAAATTTTCCTCAACTTACATTACATGAACCTATCTATTATATAATATTAACTAATATGTATGGTTAGTGGGAATTCAATATAAATATATAATCCAGATCAATACAAGGGGCATAAGTAGACATGTAGATGTTGTGGAAAAGCTCTTGCAAGGAGTGAAAGAAAGAATCAATGCACTCATAAACAAACACTTGACATCAAGCCACATGGGCATTCAAGCCTCAAAATTGTGACCACCATTTGTAAAATATAATAAGAATGTGAAATTATTTCACCTACTAATTTGGTTGTTGCTTGAGAAACTCCAACAAATAATAAACTCGCACACTAAATGTTGCTTTTGAATAATTATACAGTAACCTCTAGAGATGCTAGCTTCCTTTCTATTCTACACCTAATAGTAAACTAATTAAATAAATGTTACCACTACAAATGATGTATAATAGAAAACTACTCTAGCAATCTAGCTTACCCTTTTCTAATTGGTAAAAGAAAAGGGGGTAGAATGAGGATAATGTAATTAGAAAAGGGATAAGGTTAAAGAAACATATGAAAAGGTTGGATAAAGGAGCACTAAAGAAGAGAAACCCACTAACTTTGTCTACAACACAACCAACTTTTCATTGTGAATACATGTACATGACTATGTCAAGGTTGCCTCAACTTACATTACATGAACCTATCTATTATAGAATATTAACTAATATATATGGTTAGTGAGAATTCAACATAAAAATATAATCCACATCAATACAAGGGGCATAAGTACACAAGTGCACACATTCACAATATCAAACCAAGGAGCACTTTGTAATACAAGTAACTTAGTGAACAAAAAATGCTAAAACATACTCATATTCCTACAAGTTAACAAACCATGACTAATCAACTCTTTAGTAGAAAGAGACAAATTTTGATTCTCTATTAAAAAAATAAAAATATATTTACAAGAGGGCATAGCCCTTATTTATACAACTATGGGAAGTCTTATGCAATTACAACCACACAAAGCCCAATAATATTTTACAAATGAATAAAGAATATGAGAGGGGAGATAAATGTTAGAAAAGCAATAACATTTACCAAATAATATTCAACTAAAACCAAATCAACAAACAAGAGATACCACATATGAGTGGTTAAGAAATTCAAGTGTAAACAACTAGAACCACATGATGTCTTCTTTTGCTTGTATATGCCACTTGTTATTTCTAAAAGTAGATGTTTTTTTTTATCTAGTGAGGAATGGATCCCAATCATAATGAATATTGAGCACAAACTTACAATCAATGATTGTTATGGATGGTACTATGTATTCTAGGCATGAAATAGTGTGTGTCACATCAAATTATAATTTGATTGACCAAAATAGGGTTTGGAAAAATCTATGAGCACTACAAAAGTAAGATGACTTCCACATAAATATTCTCAAAGAGGATGTATGATTCATTTGATAACGGGTATGGTTAAGAAGCACTAACCATTAATTTATACCATTAAATATCACCCTACAATTAATGGATATTTCAATCTAAAAGATGTTAGCATGGTAGGGAATCAAAAGTTCCAAAAATTGCAAGGAAGCATTCCAAGGAAATACTTCCATAAGGGTAGGCCTAATAGCATCCAAAAGATAATGATGCAAATTAGTGACATAACCAAATGTTTTTACAAGATCAATTAGTGGAGGAGCACCTTAGGTCTAGTAGGTGTAATTTAATATTTTGGCTTGGTTTGATGTTTTTTTCATGTAATAAGGTCATTTAAGACCATATCATGTGTGTTTGAGTCAATATTAGGTCATTAGGTGGGTTGGAGAGTCAAGTTGCATAAGTTGTCAAGTTTGTAAAAAATGTTGTCAAATTGCATAATGTGGAATATGAAGGGTCAATATTGCATAAAGTGAGAATTTGAATAGTTGTAAGTTGAAAAGTGGTTGATGTCCATTGAAAAATGATGGAATTTTTTTTAAAAAAGGCCTTGTGTGGTCGGAGGCAAGGTTGGTTGTAAAGTTTTGGAAGTTGAAGTAATAAAAGTACTTTGTTTTCTGCAATTCCAGAACATTTTTCCCTATTCAAATGATTGGTACAGACATGTATAGTCACTTCATGGCTTGAGACTAATTGGAAATGAAATATATTGGAATCTAATTTCTTCTAATTTTTATTGCACTCAATTTCATTGAGTTTTTATGGAATTATTTCTATTTTACTACAAACGAGTTTGAAACCCTCGTCAAGTTAATAGTGAACAAACAAGTCAATTTTGAAGGCTTCCATACAAAATAATCTGCTTTGATTCTAATATATGTTGTATAAGACCCAAATGGGTGTCTGAAAATATATTTACATTATTGATATCATGTATTCATTGAAATTTATGGTCGAAGAACCTCAAATTATTGCTACCAAGTTTGTCAAGCAATTAGGCATTTGAACAACATAAGACTCATGGTTTAGAGAAGAAAAATTGGGAAGTTGTTTGAATTGCTTGGAAATGTTAAGTCAGACCCTATAGGACATGTTTGAGTCATTGTTTTGAATAATTGAGGCTTGAAGAGTGAAACCCCGATCGTGACCTAGTTGAACAAGTATAATTAGGCTTAGTTTCAAATGTAGCAGCAAATTTTTGGCTTTGTTGTTCCAAAACAACCACCCCTAAATTTTGAGTATGTTTTAGAACTTCCAAATGGGTATTCCAAATAGATTTTATATTGTGGGTATGAATTTTAGTTTGGAAATTATGAGAGAAAAATAGTTTGTGGAGTACTACTAGGGAAAAGGGAAGATTGTGAGGGAAACTCTTCAAATTGGGGTTCTAGAATTACAAATTTTGTTGGATTGAGTTTGTTTGAAGCTAACCACCCCTGCTCTACATTAGATTGGTATCAGAGCTAGAAGATCTTTGGGAAATGATCTATTATTTGGCTAATGCGGTTTAGTGAGATTTGATATTTCATGATGGCTCTTAATAAGAAGAAAGATGGGAAAATGACATCATTATTATTAAATAAATTATTCAAAGTGGAAAAGAAGCCAAAGGAGGAATAAATGGAAAAGATGATATAAGAGGAAAAAATGAAAGCCAACAAAACAAGCAAGATGGAAAAGGAAAGTTTATTCTGGACTACCTACAAGTCTAAAGGTAAATGTTTTCAAGTTGTAATCTCAGATATTTGCATGGATAATATTATTTTTGAATATATGGTAGATAAATTGGGTTTGGAAATAATGATACATCCCACACCCTATTCAGTGACTTGGCTTCAAACAGGTAATCAGGTAACTGTACGTGAGCAATGCAAAATTAAGTTTCATATAGGCAGTTATAAGGATGAAATAGTTTGTGATATTATGCATTTAGATGTATGTCACATTGTGTTTGGAAGGTTGTGGAATTATAATAGGGCAGAAAAGTATAACAGAAAAAATAACACATATGAGTTGAGAAACGATGGGATGAAATATGTATTAACAACCTTGAAGGATGAGTGCATAGGAATTGAAAGTTTGTTGTTAAGTGAGAAGATGGAAGTAAAATAGTATGGGGCAAAGACAAATGAGGTAATGGATGAGGTAATAAGTTTTGATAACATGTTTAAAAAACCAGTTGAACAAGAAATGGGAGATATTTCTTATGTTGAAGTGGGTGATGTTCAGGAAGAAGAAGAGATAGCAAAAGAAGTTATAAAGGACTCAAAGATAGTCCAAAGAGAGAAGATAGTTATGGAGGATAAGGAGATAGCATGGTTCTTAAGAGAAGAACCACGAGTTGAGAATGTTGATGTCAAGGAGAACAAAAGAATGGATGAACAATTCAGAAATGCAAATGAATGGTTGAGTAAGGTTGAGGTGAAGCCAAATATTTTGGAGAATCATGAAGAGAAAAGAATGTATGGAAAACAACATGAGGTAGATGAAGAAGTGAAGTATGAAGAAGAAGAAGAATATGATTTATTTAATATGTTTGTTTCATGTGCAGGTACCAAAGACAAAGTGGAAGAAAGAGACAATAAATTTACAATTTCAGTCTAAGGTCATTCTAGAGCAAGAAAACAAACAAAAGCACATGGCTACATTGTACTAAGTTGGACTTGGCTCAAGAAGCATGTTGTTGGACCAAAAAGAACAAGTACACCATTTGATAAAGGAAACAATGCACGCATGCAAAGGAACTGGAAGACAAGAAAGAAGATTCCTCTTTGAGGTGGACTTCAAATTTTCTCTTCCCCGAGAATACAGTGTAGGAGCACCTTATGTCTAGTAGTTTTAAGTTAATATTTTGGCTTGGTTTGATGTTTTTCCATGTAATAAGCTCATTTAAGACCATATCATGTGTTTTTGAGTCAATATTAGGTCATTGGGTGGGTTGGAGAGTCAAGTTGCATAAGTTGTCAAGTTTACAAAAATATTGTCAAATTGCATAATGTGGAATATGAAGGGTCAATGTTGCATAAAGTGAAAATTTGAACAGTTGTAAGTTGAAAAGTGGTTGATGTCCATTGGAAAATGATGAAAATTTCTTTTAAAAAAAGGCCTTGTGTGGTTGGAGGCAAGGTTGGTTGTAAAGTTTTGGAAAAGCAATAAAAGTACTCAGTTTTCTGTAATTCCAGAACATTTTTCTCTGTTTAGATGATTGGTATAGATACGTACAATCACTTCATAGTCTGAGACCGATTGGAAATGAAAGATATTTTAATATAATTTCTTCTATTTTTTATTACACTCAATTTCATTGAGTTTTGATGGAGTTATGCCCATTTTACTGCAAACAGGTTTAAAACCCTCGTTGGGGTAATAGTGAGCAAATAAATCAATTTTGAAGGTTTCTATACAAAATAACCTACCTTTATTCCAAGATATGTTGTACAAGGCTCAAATGGGTGTTTGAAAATATATTTAAATTCTTGATATCATGTTTTTATTGAAATTTATGGCCGAAAAATCTCAAATTGTTACTACCAAGTTTGTTAAGTAATTAGGCATTAGAACCACATAGGACTTAGGGTTTGAAGAAGAAGACTTGGGAAATTGTTTGAATTGCTTGAAAATGTTAAGATAGACCTTATAAGACATGTTTGAGTCATTTTTTTGAAAAATTGAGGCTTGAAGAGTGAAACCCCTATTGTGACCTAGTTGAACAAGCTTAATTAGGCCTAGCTTCAAGAGTAGTGGCAGATTTTTGGCTTTGTTGTTCCAAAACAACCACCTATAAATTTTGATTATGTTTTATAAATTTCAAATGGGTATCTAAAACAACTTTTATATTGTGGGTATGAATTTTGGTTTGGAAATTATGAGGAAAAAATAGTTTGTGGAGTACTATTAAGGAAAAAAGGGAAGATTTGTGAGGGAAACTCTTCAAATTGGGGTTCTAGAATTTAAAAAAATTGTTGGATTGAGTTTTTTCAAAGCTAACCACCCCTGCTCTGCATCATCAATGGATGACACATCCAAGAAGATGATATTAAGGCTACAACCTATTGACACAAGGATTTGCACTTGACGCTAAGTTCAAAAACTCTTAAATCTCGTGCAACATGGGACTACTCTCAGGCTGTGGGTATTCTATAATGAGAGTAGACCTCCAGATTATGGGTTGGATTCCTTTGTATATTTTTTTAAACACTACTGATTCAAATTGGAAAAGGGTAAGAAGGATGACACAGAAATTGAAAACTAAACTATGAGGTGATTCACCAACTGAAGAATGATTTGGATTTGCCTTTAAACCTCACAAGATAACTCAACAAATGAAGCTAAAATGATTCACTACTCAATCTAATATGTTTTTCATAAATGTTTCATCTAAAAGGCTCCTATGATTGAAGTTTGCTTGAAAGAAAACAGTAATTAACATTTAACAAATGGAAGAAACATAGTCAATGACCTGCATTATAACATACTGCAGCTGAACAAGACACTAAAAAAATAAGATAAAAAGAAGGATTTCATAGGAATCACAAAATTTTAATCTAAGGACTCACACACAATGCTTGCACAAGACAAATCTAAGAAGGAAATGAGCTTCTTTATTAAAAACTAGGAGATATCTACATTACAAATATGTAGAACTCATAAGAAATGAGTTACAAAGCATGTGCAATCTGCTACAATAGTCACCAAACTCAGAACTTGAGAAAATAAATGAAAGAAGAGAAAGACTTATAGAAAAGGCTCCAAGAATTCAAATTTTGAATTTTGGCTCCAAGAAATGATGTGTTGCCCATCCTCTCCCTCAAATCAGACATGTAACTAAAAGAGAACTCTAAAAATGCATAAAGAGTTGTCAATCTCAAAACAACTTTCATGGGTCATATGCAACTAAAGACCCCTCCAAAATAGGGTTGTAACTTAATGAAATAAGGAGTTATGTGCCTGAAATTGCTCCTTGATTGAAACTCAACCAACTGGAACTCTTAACTGAAACTGAACTCTTGATTTAGTACTCCAAACTCCTGATTTTACTCCACATGTTGGTTAAATTTTCTCAACCACTTCCATGATCCATGCAAAGCTTTAAAACTTTAAAATAACTCCCTTTTGACCATCATTTGAAAAAATACATCAAAGGCATTTTATTTTGCATTTCATAAATAACATCTATTTAGAGTGATTTATTTCATCACTTTAAATAAAGTTTTACAATATTGATTTAAAATGCAAAAATAAGGACATTATGATAAAGCCAAATATAAGGTTTAATTGACTAGGTCTTATGAAATTTTCAAAAGACTTAAAAAAAATCATAAGGCATAAAAGTATGCCACGACCCTAGCATGTGTGATTAAGTTTTTTTTTTTTTTAAAACTTAAGGCAAAAAATGCCTTTCCTTATCGAGCCTCTAGGGTTTCAAACCCTATTTTAAACATTCATTTTACTCCATTTTAGTTTGTTCATTTAGCTGGAAACTTCATGTTGAAGGCGTCGCCATGAGGAGAAAAACCCTAGTTGATATTTCTTGACTGGAAATCTCTTTGTACTTTGATTCTGAAGCTTTCTCCATTTGAGCTCGAATCTACTGCTTTGAGGTTGAATCTTCTCAAGGATTCGATGGTAAGTTGATTTCCACCATTTTGTGGCTTGTGACTCCATTCTAAACCAAATTTTGGGCCTTGAGGTCGTAGTCATGAGACTTTTTCTGATGTATTTTTTGCTTGTTTTACTCTGTGGTTATTTCCTCATTGCCTCTGGCTGCCATGGATGAGCTTGGTTTTGAAGTTTTCAAACACAACAAGCAAAAGGTAGAATCTCCTTTATGAAATCTTGCATTTCCTTTATCATTTTATGTATAATATGCTCTATTCGAACTCTTTGAGAGTGTAAATATGCCTTTTCTTGTGAAAGAAATTCATTTTTTTTTAGTATTTTGCAATATAAAGGCCGCCATGAGGGTTTTCACATTGTTCATGGCCATGGGTTTTTTCATTTTGAACATTCTGGGTATTTCCTTTATCTTTTATGTATAATATGAAGCTATTTGCATTTTATAGTTCCACTGTGTTTTGGAAGAGCTTTTGTAACTCTTTACTTCTTTAGGCCGCAACTACAAAAATAATACCCTAATTCGTGCCTTCTTGAAGAGAATGAAGATTAATTGCTTTATTTTATGTATACTCTTTTCATCTGAAAGCCACCATGATTATGCAGGTTCAAGCTTGATCCTACAACCATGGCTGTATTTTCTCCATTTGGGTATTTTTCTATTTTGCAACTGGAGTTTTCTATTAAACAGAATGAAAGCCTTCTTCCCTTTTGGAAGGAAAAGAAAAAATAATAATTGGCAATAACCTATGCTTGTATGTGGCAAGTTATTGTACTTGCACCTTGTTCATTTTCTTCTAACACTTTGTTGTACAATCTTCCTGTGCTCACATGAATCAAACACATATATATTAGTTCCTCCTAACATACCTTATTTCTCCATTCTACGAACATTTCTTTGTTATTTCAAGACCACAAGCACTAAGTGTAAACTGCATAAGCTCATTTGGATAATCCCATAATGGCAAGTTCTTTGGTGACAATGGCCATACATGAGTTGATTGTTGCATATATGTTTACTATTAATGCATTAATTTATGTGAATATTGAAATGCATAAATCTCTTGATTGTTACATGATTGTTGAATCTTTGCTTGTTCTGGTAATTATTCATAATCATTGTTGTGTTGAACATGTTCTCCCACAACTGTATATGCATGATTATTCCTATTATTATCTTTAGTTGTGACAATCTGCATGATAATATTAATAAAGTGCTAACACCATATGCCTCACTATTCCTTGAAGAAATACTTTGTGAACTTAATATGTATGCCTATTCACTATCATTCCATGATCATGTTGACATGATGACTTTTAATATTGCATTTCTCTCTTAAATAAGCTCAAATGAGCTCATTATTTCATAACTCAACATGGCAGGCTCAACCCTCGTGGGAGCCACATTTTAACCCACGTGTTGTAATTTGATGAATCAAAGCAACAACAATACTTTTCTTGTATCTGGAAATGAAGCAAAAAAAAATAGAAAAAATAGTGAATCCAATAATTTTTCATGATGATTAGATCTGGCAGTTTTTTCATTTATCTCTTAGATAATTATTAAGTATATTTAATTTGATAATAACTGCAAATCATATATCTGTTGATAAAACATGTAATTGGATCTCATGCCCTGAGCTCTAACAAAATCTCTCAAACAACTGTAGGTATATCTGGAACTCAAGAGCAAGAGGAACTAAAGACACTGAAAATCAAGTTGAAGACCAAATCTAGCCAACCCTACATCAACCCTTAAGGCCATGATAGACATGACCTCCTCTTATGTGTCTTTCTTGTTTTAGTTGATCTTCAGATGTATGGTTTATACTTATTGTTGAATCAAATCAACTTAGTCACTCCCATGACTTGTGTGGGGGTTACAAAAACATGGCTTTTTAATAAATCAGTTATTTCAAATTATGTAATGACTTGTGTATCCATTTGAACTTGTTCTCAATTACATAATCTGAAATAACTAAAATGGATTTGTCTAAGCATATGTTTTGTCACCAAAATGAAGTCATAATTTTTGTATTATTGCTTTAGAACTGTAATTTTTTTCTGATAATCAGTAATGACAAACATTGCAAAAAATAATGTTTGTTTACTTCACTTCTCTAAATTTTTGTTCTCTAAATGAACTATTTGTTACTTTGTCTGAATTGTTCAACAATTTCAGTCAAATTGTTGGATAATTCTGATAAATTAATTCTTTAAAAACCCTTCATTTAGGAAACAAAGGTTCATTCGATAAACTATGTATCAAAATTTTTATACTCCACTGAATAATTGCCCATTAAATATTCACTAATTTAAGCGGGAAGCAAAAAATTAGTAACACAACCTTGAGAGTCTTCAAAAGGAAAACGGGTTGAATAGAGAGGTTAGACCCACTATGACATTAACCACCTAAGGAAGAAAAAATTGCATCATCAAATGGATGTTGAGTGACTTTTGAAGCTATGGTTTGTTGAGTCATCATAATAATGAAGAGTTTTATGAGGTCAATCAACAAGGAGAGGTAGGAACCATGCAAATAGAAGGCTTGGAGGCAAATAGAATCCTTAATACTAAAGAACATAGTGCTAGAAGCTCTTTGAAGAGACTAAAGACTTATTGAATTCAAAAATTAGGAGGCCTCAAATAGCACAAAAACATCAAGATCTATAGGGAATATCTCCTAGACATCATGGAATTCATGGCTCAATCCATTGAGTTGCATAGATCATAAGGGACAATCTTGGACTTGAAGAAAGGGAACCCCATAGACCCATAAAGGATCTAGAGTTCAAACAAATATACTAGGAAGAATACAAACAATATATTTGTGTTAGCATGGATAACACAAAGGGAGTATCTAGATGGTGTCATGCTCTAGTATCCGTGGGCGTGTTACGGTTTCGCGGCCCTAGCCTGCCCATTTTTCCTACGATCTTAGCTGAGGGAGCTTCTACAGGGGTGGGGAAGTGTAATGGTGCGGGGTTTTGGCTAGGGGGGACTTTTTTATTTAGTGTTGTGTGTTGTTTTTGATGTTTTACATCCTTTTCAACTTTAAACTTCATTGCATGCTTCTAAAACGAGGTCGTTGTGATCTCAAGTGGGGTCCTTCATTTTCTATGTTGGATGCACTAGGGTGTGTGCCCTCTATTGTTTTAGGTGGGTTTTTTATTCATTTTGTTTTGTCTTTTCTCCTTGTTCTTTCCTGTGGGCCTTTTTGGTGTCTCTTTACTTCAGGGGTAAAGCCTAGTTTTGTTGTGCATGGTGTTGCATGCATCTAATCGGGTCACTCCTCTGGATGGTGGAGGCATGGGTGATCTGAACTTGACTTCTCCTAGCATGAGTCAATTAAGAAGTGGTGCCTTCAAGATACATAAGGTGAATGGATGTTGGAGAAATCCCAAGATCGTCCAGTGTTAGTTATTCAACTGAAATTGGTTGCAGAGGATGTGGAGTATTACAAGAACCATGTGTTGATCTGAAAATTTATGGGGATGAGGATTTATTTACCTTTTATGGATTCTTGGGTGCGTAAAACTTGGAATCCAGAAGGCAATTTTGACATCATGTTGGCAGTGAATAGCTTCTTTATGGTGGATTTTTCTTATATGGTTGATCAAAATAGGGATTTCGAAGGAGGCCCCTATTTCTACAATCAGGTGGGTCTTTTTATAAAACCATGGCATGGCATATTTAACTTAGCAAAAGAGCTCCCCTCTATGGTACCGGTTTGGGTCCATCTTCCTCATTTGCCTCTTGAGTGCTAGCGAAGTGACATATTTCAGATGATAGCTTTGTTGCTCGGAAAGCCAATTGGTCCCTCTCAGCAAACACTGAATAAGAGGGTTTTGTCTTTTGCTCGATTGTGTGTTGAGATTGACCTTAGAAATAATTCTCTCCCAAACTCTGTAGTTATGAGTATTGGCTCAATTTCTTGGACTCAACAGTTGGATTATGATGCATTGCCTTTTCGATGTAGGTTGTGCCATGAATATGGCCATCTTTAGTGGAAATTCTCTTGATATCCCCATGGATTTGGTTCAAGTAATGCCCCTCCTTTTGCACCAAATATGGACAAGGGTAAGTCTACTATGCAAGTGGGGAGGCTTACAAGGAGGGTTTTGTCCAAGTTAAGGCTCGTAACAGGGGTGGGGTTCAAAAGCAAACACTCAAGGAGAGGCTGGAGGAGGAGACCTTTAATAGGTTTGAGGCTTTGGAGGAGTTGGTACAGGAAGATGGGATGCCTCTGGAGGTACAGGTGACCGATGGTAACTTACTAGAACAAAACTTAGGATAATCATCACATTGTTGAGCCTAGCCCACCTCAACTCGGGGGCTTGGATTCTCAAATGGAATAAGATCTTCAACCTGAGGCAGCATGTCAAGGTGTTCCTAGTTTGGTGCAGGAAATTGATGGTGTCAATGCTCCCATATGCTTGGGCCTCTATGGTGAGAAGGGTGTTAATGATTCAGGTAAAAACAAGACTTCTATAGCTTTGGGTATACAACAAAAGACTCTAAAAAAAGGGAACCCTGAGAAGGCTCCTAAGGTTGGCAGAAAGAAAGACCAAGAGAACCTGTTAAGTTGATTTGTGAGACATTGGTGGAGTCTGGTTCGGTAAGAACTATTGATTTTCATTTCTCCCATCCCCAAAGATTATTTTTCTCTGTTGGAATGTGAGGGGTATGAATAACATCCCTAGACAAAAGGCTATTCGTGAATTGATTCATGTTCATTCTCTGGATTTTCTTTTTCTCCAGGAAACTAAATTGTCCATTGAGGCTATGTTGAGTGTGGCCTCAAAGATTTTGGGTAGAGGTCAGTGTCAGTGTGTGAATGCTCATGGTAGCTCTGGCGGGGTGGCTTGTTTATCGGATCCACATAGAGTTAGTCCTCTTTGGTGGATTTCTAGCAAGTATTCTATTTCTTGTGTTGTGCATAATCTTGAGTCAGGGGAGAGAATGCTTCTTTCCAACATTTATGCTCCTACATATTTCTTTGACAAGACTCAGCTTTGGGCCCATGTTAGATATGTGTGCGCTTTTGATCCCTTTCTTCCTTGGATTTTGGCGGGGGATTTTAATGTTGTCACTTCTTTGGAGGAGAAGAGGGGTGGGAATGCTCAATTGGACCCTTCATCGAAGCAATTAAGGAATAATGTTGCTTTCCTAAACTTGGTGGATATTAAGCCTGGTGATGCAATTTTTACTTGGAATAATAGGAGAAGTGGGGAGGTAGCCATTTCTAAAAGGTTGGATAGATTCTTGGTGTCCAACTTTTGGGTGGGTAACAAGTGGAAGACTTGTTCAGAGATTTTGGATTGGTGGGGATCCGATCACTGGCCAATCAAACTCTCCATTGACTTCTCCAGGTATGCTAAAAATCAATCTTTTTAGATTTTAGCTAATGTGGCTTTGGGATGAGTCGCTCCATGACTTGGTTCTTGGCTAGTGGGGGGTTGGAAAGCCAGCCTATGGCACAACCATGTATTCTTTTGTCAAGCAGCTTCAATATGTTAAATATTGCTTGAAGCGGTAGAATAGGTATCATTTTGGTAATGTTTTCCAAGCTAAGAAGATTGCTCAAGCTCATTTAGATTCCATTACTCATCATATCCATGATTAGGGTCTTACTAAGGATTATGGTAAGCTGGAAGTGGCTGTAGTGAAAGAGGTGGAAGAATGGGAACTAAGGGAGGAAATCTTTTGGAAACAAAAGTCCTGAATTGACTGGCTTCAAGAAGGGGATAGGAACACTTCTTTCTTTCACAACTCAGTGAAGAATAGAAGGCAGGGGAATATTATTTCTTCCCTTTTTTCTTCACAAGGGACTCTTCTTTCATCATCCACTACGATTTCAAAAGAATCTGTTCATTTCTTCTCTAACTTGTTCTCTAAGGACTCTCTTCCATTAGAGGAGGATGAAGCGGAAGTTCTAGATAGTATACCACCCCTGGTGACCAGTGAGATGAATGATGCTTTACTCAAGCTGATATACCTGTAAGAATTGGAGGACACTATGTTTGAGATGAAAAAAGGGAAGGCTTCTGGGCCTGATGGTTTTTCGGTGGAATTCTTTTAGGAGTTTTGGCAAGTTATCAAGATGGATCTTTTGGCAGTTTCCCATGAGTCTCAAAATAACAAGTAGATGTTGAAGGCCATGAATGCAAATTTTTTGGCTCTTATCCCAAAGAAAGATGGAGCTAACTCTCTGGTTCTTTTTAGGCCGATAGCCTTATGCAATGTTGTATATAAGATCATCACAAAGTTGATCATTGAGCATCTAAAGCCTTGGTTGAGTAGGTTAATCTCTGATGAGCAAGGGGGCTTTGTTGCTAGTATAAATTTTTTTGATGGAGTCATTATTGCAGCTGGAACTATTCATTCTATGGCCTCCTCCAGAGAGAAGGCTATGTTTAGTAAGTTGGATATGGCCAAGGCTTATGCTCGAGTGAAATGGGCCTTCTTATTCAAGGTCCTTAAGGCTTTTGGTTTTGATAATGCTTGGATAGAGTGGGTTGAAAGTTGTGTTACCTCCTCTTCTTTTTTTGTGTTGGTCAATGGCGAACCTATAAAGCTTTTTGGGGCTTCTAAGGGCCTCAAGCAAGGTGATCCTTTATCCCCTTATTTATTTTAATGGCTAAGGGTTTGGGGAGATTTATTAGATCTCGTGTGGATTTGGGTCTCATTCAGGGTTAGAAGTGGGGAAATAATATCCCCCCCAATCCCATCTTCAGTTTGTGGATGATACAACTTTGATGGGCTTGGCCAGAGTTTCTGAAGCAATCGCCTTGAGGAAGGCCCTTGATAGCTATTTGGCTACTTCAGGACAAAGGATAAATGAGGAGAAATCTTTCATTTATTTCTTTAATACCCCAAAGCTTATTCAGAGGTGAATTGTAGGAATTCTTAGATTTCAGATTGGTTCACTTCCATTTGTGTATTTTGGCATACCTCTATCTGTTTGTTTGCTTCCTCGACTATTTTGGCAGGATGTGATTGATAAGTTTCAGAACAGGGTAAGCCATTGGACGTGCAGATGGCTCTCGTCAGCAAGGAGAGTGATTCTCTTGAAGTTGGTGGTTTAGGCTCTTCCTCTCTACAAGTGCTTTGTGTTATTTGCCCCGTCATGTTTTATTAAATATTATGAGTGCCTTGCTCGTCAATTTCTTTGGCCAGGAAATCTGCTCTACAAGAAGTGGAGCTTGGTTAAGTGGGAAGCTTCTTGTAGGCCGATGCAAGAAGATGGTCTTGGCTTGCGTCGGGTTGATCTGAATGGGTAGGCTTTGGTGGCTAAGCTTTACTGGAGATGGTGCTCTCAACAACATAAGTTATGGGCCAAAATCCTAACTGTTAAATATCTTGGAGAAGTGGAGAGTGTTGATTTTCCTCATTTCAACTTGGTTGGGAAGGGTTCTATGATTTGGGGCACAATCAAAAGAGGAGCAAATCTGGTTAAACAAGGTTTGTTTTGGATATGTAACAATGATTTGGATGCTCAGTTATGGTTTGATTCGTGGGATGGACATCCTCCTATAATGGCCACCCACCCTCATTTTTAGGTGTTATGCACTCATCTCCTTGATGCAGGTTGGAGTCGAGTGGCTAATTTCAAATCTCCTTAGGCACATGGCCAGGCTAATATTTTCAGGTGGAAGAACCCTTAAGAATGGCCTCCTGGGCGATTGAAGAAGGACTGTCGGGAACTGGCTACTATTTTGCCTGGTAGAGTTTGTAACTCTCTATCGGGTAGGGATGTCCTGGCTTAGGGATATGATCTAAAAGGAAAGTTTACAATGGCTTCTAGGTATCAGGTGTTGGACAAGCAGGCTTCTGGGAGTTTGGAGGTCTCATGGTGGAAGCAAGTCTGGAATAAATTTTCTTAGCCTAAATGCAATTATTTTTTATGGCTTGTGGTTCGACAAAGATGCCTAACCTGGGAGAACCTCAAGAAGCGTAGGTTTCATGGACCATCCATAAATGGTAAACCACAAAGCATGGCCCAATACTACAACCAAATATGTTACCCAAGTCTAGGGCCCAAATTCCAGTGCCTCCTCCATGATGAGCCAACATGCTAAGAATAATAGATGCTCTTATGTTGTCATAATTCTCAATAACTACACTAAAATCCACTAACCAAATTGAATGCTCCATTTGGATCCATAATATTCCTTAAAAGATGCTTCTTAATACACCATAACATGTGTTATAAAATTGGTCAAGATTCCTAGTAAAAAAGGTAACTTCCCTATAATCATGTTCTTACATGTCGTACTATCTTTTACACCACTATATTTGTCATATATGCTCTTAAATATTCTCCATGACAAAGATATTCTCTTACAAACCATTATACATATCATAATAAGGTATATACATTGCATAATAGCAAAGTCATAAGTGAGACACCCTTTCCTTTATGTGCTCATGAATAATAAATAAATACAATATTAATTCATTAATTTTGAGCATTAGAACTGCAAGGTGTAAGACACACTTATTCAAACAAAAAAATGTTCATTTTAATAATAGGACTAAATCGAACTTAGATTTTTTGTACATTAGATATGGCAATAATAAGGTCAGTATTATTAGTAACATATTTTCTCAAGACCTAAAATAAATTTTCATGTGTTTGAAGTCTTCACTTGGCTATTTATATGATGATCCAACTATAATTCAAGATATGTTGAAAAAATAACTATCTTTTTCTTTGGTTCTAACTATTTCATGAGCAAGGAGGATGAATAAATAGTCATACAAGATTATGACTTTCTAGCCTTTTGTTAGTGGTCCACTTAAGTCTTTGCTTGTGTAACTTTATAGTTCCCTATTTTTTCTCACCCACCTTCTCGTTTGAGATATATTTTTTATGGTTCTCATTAGATTGACCAAGTCCATCTCAAAGAACCAATGCACAAATAAGGATGATGGCTAATGCTCCTTAAGGCCACACCCTTTTTATAAGTGATTAGTTGATCCTAACATCAAATAACACAACCTAAGCATCTACCATCCCTATTTAAAATCCTAAAAACTCCACCAATAACCATTTAGGGTTGTTAGTAATATTTGAAAAAGGATTCCAACCCTATAGGTGTCACCTAGGTTTCATCACTTCAATAAATTTAACACCATTGGATAGCTTAAATGAGAAGAATTTAACAAAGGTTAGCTATCTAATGCGGACCATTTTTACTATGTGAGGAATTATTGGTCACTTATTTGGTTTGGCCTCAATGGGAATTTCCTTTTTGTTTGTTTTTTTTCCCCTTCATTGTGTGTTTGTTATCTTCACAAATTTGTGCCCAGAACTACACAAAAACACCTCATATATATATATATATATATAGGGTTCTTGGGTTAGAGCTATGTATGGGTTGTGTAATTGATTTGTGAGTATTATTATGCTACTAGAATTGCTCTAGTTTGATAGGTCGGTATCCTATAAAGACATGTCCCTAGATATTATATTATAAACTTTTTTGTTGAAAATACAATTTGCTCATGGTTTGGAGTGTTGGGGTTTTCACCTAAAAGGGTCTTCCCCATATAAACTTGTGTGTTATAGTATAATTTTCATGTGTACTATTTCTTGTAACTATAAGATTAATTATTGTTGTACATACTTCCCCTAAAAATTTTGTGTAGGAAGCATATTTTACATCATTCCTTAATTTTATTTTATTTTCCACCATTTGAACTTTTTGGCATGCTTATTTTACAAGCTAAATCTAGAATATAATGTGAAATATTAAAGCCATATCAAACCCTTATCCTAAACCAAGAAAAACACCTTTGGAATGAGCATAAAGAATATTTAACAAAATAGTTCTTATCTTCACTAACCAAAAGTGAGATATCTCCTTTGTTGAGTGGATTTGCTTGTGGATTTGAGTGATTTATGATGCAGGAGCATCCATGGTAGTTGGCAATCTCATGTCAATCCAAAGAGGTTCAATTTTGTTGAACATTTTTTAATTTTGGGAGTGAGTTAATTTTGGTTTTAAATTCATGTAAAATGGTGGCAAATGATTTATCTTTGATTAACTAAACTTGTCAAATTATTTCCTTTGCACATTGACAAGTTGACATAGCGGGTGAAAAAGCAAAAAGCAAATTTTAAATTATTTAATTAAAAAATAATAGAAAGGTTATATGAGGTGTTGAGATTTGAAAATATGGAGTTTTAAACACTCCATCATGATCCCTAAAAAGTAGGGACTAAGGATATGGGTGCCTAGGCTTGCTTTTACTTTCTTGCTTTTTCAAGAGTTAAAAGAGGAGAAAAAACCTGAAAAACTCCTATCTTTAGAGGGGTTGCTAGAAATGAATTTTTAATTATTTTAATTGATTTTTGAGGAGTTAATATGCAGATATAGGGATAGGTGTGCCATATTGGAGAGGTGAAAATAATGAATGTGAAATCAATTCCATGACAACATGAGTTAAGAAAAGGAAAAATCAATTTTCATTAAGGAAGGTTTTGAAGAGGAATTGAGAGAAGAGGAAAAGGAGGGTGTAACATTCTCAAGTGTTTGTTGTAGGTTGGGACTGATTTACAACAGTCCATTAAATTTTTAGAGCAATAGGTTGAAGCTACAAGAGTTGCAGGCGGAGTGGAGGTGCTGGAAAGTGAATAAATTTGCAAAAGCTCACATAGTTGAGCATAGATTGTGTTTAAATGTATTTCATTTGCATATCAGATGTTTGTATGGGTTTTAATTGTTGTTTATCGGTCCATTAAAATGACTGAAAATCATTTGTAACCAAATTTCTTTAATAGAGAAATTCAATGGTTTCATGTGCAAACAGTCTATCGAGTTTAATTTGTAATTTCTTTATTCTATTTAAGCTATTGTTGTGAGGATTTTAGAGAGGGATTAGAGAATAGTAATCTCACTCTACATTAATTTATTTTTTGTTTTGACTCTTCAAGATCTTGATAGAATGTAATTATACATATATTTGTTGATGTGGGTGCTTGATACTTGATATACTTGATTTGATCTATGTGGAAAGTTGTCATGTCATAATATATGCTCACACTCTTTTGAGGCATGATGAACAATTTGAGGACTTGATTTATATGTGCTTCAGTGAGGATATGAATGGTGGAGATTAAATGACTGGGATTAAGTGGGTGAGGGTGAAACTATTTTATTTTATTTTATATTAAGGTGGAAGTGGACTTAAATTATTTAATTTGATAATGAGATGGAAATGAATTTAATTTTGTTTAATTATGAGATGAAAATGAATTTAATTAATGAAGTTAATTATGGATGAAAATAATTAAATTAAATTTAGTAAATTAATATATATATCTATATGAAGTGAATTTTAAGTGTATGCATTGGTACTCTATTGAAATGACATTGCAAATAAAAGAACAATGAAATTTTAAACTAAAACAAAATAAGATGACCTTATGCCTCAAGCATATAGGATTGGATGATGGAATGGATTATGGATGATGGTCCCTTAAGATAATAGGTGGGTATGAATGACACAATTGGGCTTTCAAAATGTGAACAAGAAGATGAAATGTAAACTAATATGTGATAGTGATCTTAAAGAAGCTTCAATTGTGCCAAGAAACTTGGTTTTTTTTAGCATAGGACATGATGCACCATGGTATGAGGAACCATGATGACATTGTGCCATATGTGTGAAGGAATAACCTAAAAGAAAAAGTCACAAGCAAGGCTATGCCATATGATACCATGATATAAAAGACCACAATGCTACTGTTATGATATGTTGCAAGGAATGACACATACAAAACAAAACAATGAAGCATATAAGAAAGCAATCAAGCATAAGCCAAAATAAAAAATATATTTTCCCCTAGTTAAGCTAAAAATTTGATGATGATGATGATGATGATAATAGTTTTACTATACCCTTAAGCAAATACATATTTTAGGGGTCAAATTGGGAAGGACACATCCTAGCATTTAATTTAATAGTGAATTGGGAATGACATATCATATTGAATTCATAATGATTTGTTTAAAGTTGAACAAGGATTTTAACAATAATGAGGATAAAATGTATGAATATTTTTGGATTCGTGTTGGACTAAATGGATAGAATTATTTAGATTTCACTATCATGGAAGTTAGGATAGATTGATGTATTAAATTTTTTTCTAGTAGTATTTTTCTTTGTTGTAATAATTGGGATTTATGCCTTAATATTGTTTAACCAATTTTGACAAGGAAAAACCAATTCTAGTGATAGGAATGAATGGTATATTGGATCAATAAAATGATCAAGGGATTTTAGGATGGAGGATGGAATGATCAAAGGAACTTAGGGTGTTATCTCCAAGGATTGTGTTGCAAAAGGATAACATGCCCCGCTCTATATATGTCTGTGTTCATGATGTTATTCTAAAATTCTTGCTAATGAAATTTGATATATCATGATGTTTTTGAATTTCCTATTGTAAAACTTGTTCCATAAACTTTGATAGTATGTTAGAATTAAAATTTTGATTAAATCTTGGAGCATACGTCAAAGATTTAACTATTTCCCCATGTCCTTATTAAGGTCAACAGAAGGAAGAGAGAGTTAATGGGTACAATGAAATGGGTATGTGGATAAGATGGATGGGTATAATGGAATGATATCGATGGATAGCTAGTGACACTAAAGGATGGATGGGATGAGTAGATGGAAGAAGTGTTCCTCCAAGTTTAAGGTTCATAAAGATAATTTATTTACACATGATTGCTTTGAACAAGTTTTCATCATGGTACTTTCCCAAGGTGTCATAAAAACATTTTCACTATTGAATGAAAATTTTCTCTTTACTATTTTTTTTAGTTTTTTAAATTTATTTATTGAGATTAATAACTTCAAGTACAAAATCACTTGGGATACATTCTATTCAAATATTCTTTTACTTCCTTCCTATCTAATGTGTCTCATTTATATGCTATTTCCATGACATGCCACTATTCTAGAATTTGCAAATATTGTCACCCTCTTTGATACTTGAGTTACCTTTATTTGAATGGAAAACATTTAGATAAGATACCACCATAACTCCTATGGTAGAGAATTGATACCAAGGTACAATGAATTTAAGATTTTGGATTCTTGGATTTAAGTCTTGATTTTGGATGTTGATTTGGGATTTTGGATTTAGGGTCATGAAATTTGGATTTATTATTTTTGAATTAGGATTTGGATATTTGGATTGAGATGGGAGTTTTTGTATGTGAATGTGGATTTAGATTTAGTATTGGGATTAGGACCAATAATATTATACATCATATTAGATCATGGAACTTCACATGATGAAATCAATGATAGTTATAAAGTTGGCACACACCTTTTGTATGAGAAGTAATAATTTTGACTTTTACTATATTTTAATTATTATTTTTTTTAATATTTTAATCCACTTAGATTTCTTGATTCTCTTTGATTTGGGATTTGTATTGCTTTTTTTTTTCCTTTTTACTATTGGATTCATGTTATCTTTTGGATTCTTTTTGATCTTCTACTTGATTTTAATTTTGATTTTGTATTTCATTTGGATTCTTTGCTTTATACGAATTGTGATCTTCTTGGTTTTAATCAATAGGTTTATGATGTTAGGAGTGAAGGTCAATGGTGTAGATGGAGGTGGAAATCAAATTCATAGGGACTATGGATGGTTTATATTCTAATGTTTGTATTAAACAAATTTGAAACATTTATCTCCAAATTATCACTAACATCATTAAATTTATTATTAGAAAACTTCATCTAATATCTTGATGATCATGATTCACATAAAGTAAGTACAAGTTCTAGGATTCCTTGTTTATGAAGGTTGAATCATTTTCCTTTGTAATTAATAAGTTGACATGTTTTATTTGCATTAGGATACTTGTTTCTTTTGAAGTATAATGTGATCCCATCATTGCATAACTAAGAACCTTTAGAGCTTCTCACTTTCTCATTTACAAGAAATATTGCTTTAATAAAGATGGTTGGAGATCAATATGATAGAATTTTTGTGATTTCTCATCATTTATTATTGGTGGACCTTGATAAATTACATTCTTAATATGACCAATTATTATTTTCTTATCTATATTATTAATATGATCAAATTTAATTACAAATTGATTAGCAATATACTTGATGTGATCAATGTTCTTGTGCATATTCTTAATGGGGTCCATATTAATTATAACTTAATTATCAATATGCTTTATGTGATCAATTTGTTTAGCTACATGTTAAATATGATCTTGATTGTCAATATGATTATTTTGCTTATCTATAAGTTCAATGGTATCATAATTGGAAGGGGGAATTGTTGGATGATGGATAGGATTGGTTTGGATCTTGTAATCTTGGGAGTTTTTATATGATGGATGAAATTATTTTAGTTTTTTTCACCTTGACTTGGTTGTGTGTGAGTTTGAAAATACTTTGAATGAGCTCTTAATATAGCCTCAATTTCTTGTTTGACAAGATGGATATACTTCAATACACTTCAAGATCCCCTATGTGTATTAGATTCTAGATATAGTTCTTTGATATCATGCATTGATTAGTGGAATATATTTTTCTCTTATGCATCTTATCTATTATGGATTTTATGGATCTTATGAATGTATTTGTTTAGCTTACCACATGAGTTGATTTTTGAAGATGATTTTAATAGTCATTGGTTAGATTTTAAATGTATTCCTTAAACTCATGGTAGCAATTAATGATATGTCATTTGATATTATGGTAAACACAATGCTTATGCTCTCTATACCATTTGGGCTTTTGTTTACTTTTTGTCAAAAGTCTTGATAAGTATAAATATGATCTTGTAAGCCTTGACTAGCTTGTGAAACATTGCTTATAAAGAATTTCCTAAAGGAGTATATTGTCTTTTCTTGGATTGAATAATGGAGACAATATTTCTAGAATAATCTAGGAATCCTAAGCATGGTTCAAATTGGTAGCCCATTGCCAACAATATGCTTATAATTTCTAAAGAGTGATTCATACTTTTAATTATGGTTTATCACTTGTAGTCCTTGGAGAACGCCCTTTGTAGATAATTTGGATAGGATAAGCTTAGATTTTTTATAGGATTTTTGAGGTTGTGAAGTTTTGGACGATGAAGGATTCATATGGGATGTTGAATCTTATATGAATTAAATTTAAGGGTTTTGAGCTAGAATGGTGTTTCCCTTGTCATGTGGGATATTTCAATGGGTCTATGGACTAGGATCCCTTTGGGCTGAACCAAGTGTGAATTTTATTATTATGGGGGACCTAACCAAGACACCTTTGTTTTGAAATAGGATGTGATCTAGGTGGGCACGACAATGTTTATTTTTAAGTAGGTGTCTCATAGAGCCTCATGGTCTTTGTAGAGGCAAGCTAATGTGTTATGGACTTGGTAAATTTTACACAATTCAGGGATGTACCAAACTGAATAGTCCTCTTGACATTGAAAACCTACATTTAATTATCGACCAGGGTGCGTAAACTTGTGGTGACACTCCACTATATGTGTCCTCATAGGCTTGTACTAACCTAGATTACTTTACTCTAACTTATTCAAACTATTCTACTTGCTAGAATTAACAGAATTGTAAAAACAGTGAAAAACAGTTACAAAACCTGGTGGCTATGGGTACTTGCAACATAAGTTGTAGGTGTCTGCTAAAAATACACGAATGCAAAATTAATTTGAAACTATTTAAAATCAATCCTAATCTTTGGAGAACTATTTTCTATCTTTGTTCATGAACAAACACAACTTCTAACTTATCCATAAACCATTTACTTGAAATGCATATATAAGATAAAGAAAACAAAATTAATGAAAGCATATAAATAACTAAAATGTAGATGAAGTGATGAGCAGTACCTGAGTGGCCAGCTCAGAAGACTGCTTCACTTAACTAAAAACTAGATCTAATTTAGATTCTCACACATCCATAAGTCATACAATGCCATCCATTATACAAAACCAGATATTAGACATAATCTTTCTTCATATTTTATTCCATAACTTCATTGTTACCACATATCCTTGATCAACTAAAAAACTACTAATTGCTAAAAGTTTGAAACAAAATCAACTAACTAATCTATGAGCTCATCACCTGAATTTATACAAAATGGGGAGAGTCTTATTCGAACTGCTAACTAACTAACTAACACCAATCATAAATCTCACTCCTAGATACAAGGAGGTGAAATAATGATTTGACTTATTCTTCTAACTAACTAGAAAAAGAGACCTATTCAGATAAAGACAACTTGCATGTGAAACACATGGATAACTATCCAATATTTAAGAACAAACATCTTCCAACATTTATTCTTCTACAATGACCACATTCAACTCCATAGTTCCCTTCACTTGATTAGCTCTAACTCATTAATCCTCTGCTCTGAAACTTGGTACTTGCTCCTTCCTTGCCACCGTGTATTAAGCTGCAAAAGAGTTTAGCCCATCCAACACATATATATAGCTAACTAACATAATAAAATCATAGCATCCATTCACATACATATATATATATATATAGATATATATATATAGATTCATATTTAATGCATGCAATTATACAAATAATTCACCATATTTCATTTTCACAAAATGGGTTCAAGGTGGCAAGGTATGCATAATAGGATAATATACTATGGAGATATTGTCTGAGAGATACTTCAAAAACATAAGTAGAGTGTCTTAAAAGTATATAAAAAGCAATAAAAAGATGTTAATAACCAGACTCATTAGTCTTGAATGAGGTTATCTATATTTTTGGGTAAGGATGGATAAACTTGGATACAACCATGTTTAATGTTAGGAAAACTATTATGGTTGATATGATATTCATCCCAATCCACAATGCTATCATCATCATGATATTTGTATGGATATTTAAGGTTGTCATCATTATGATATTCATCTTGATCAACAAGGTTATCATCATCATCATTAGTATTGAAAGGATTTCTAGATTTCTTAATGAACTCATTGAAAAATCTAGATTCATGACTCTTATTTTGATTAGGTTGGTCTTTTCTTGGTTTATTGTGTGTTTCATTATTTTATTTTGTCTATGTGTTCATCCTTGTAGCATATCAAAATAATTACATCACAACCTTTCATGTCATGGTACCATATGACATATGATTACTTGTTACGTTTTCCTTTGGGTCAATCTTTCACACACATTACACATCATTATGGTTCTTCATACCATGGTGTATCATATCCTATGCTAAAGTTTCTTATAATATTTGGAGCTTCTTCAATATCACTAATATGTACTTGTTTCCATTTCATATCCATGTTTACATTTTAAAATCCCACCCATGTTCTCCATACCCACCTAATCCCTCAAGGGGGTATCATACCTAATTCATTTCATTATCCAATAAGTTCCCCTTCTCATGATGAGACCATTGAGAACATATGCAAGCCATGATGATGTAGGGGCCTAGCCAATCAAACTGAAAATTTCCTTTCTTTTCTCAATTCTTATTTGTGTTTTTTCATTCTCCTTAAGGAAAAGATCACCAAATTCAAGCACTCTAATTTTGAGGTGCTTTTTGTAATTTTTTCAAACTTATTTTGATATGCTTGTAACTAATTTAGTGTATTTAGCCATTTTTCATTAAAAAATTCTAATTCATGGAGATGTGTAACTTAATATTCCTCATCAATTAGGCATTACAAATGAATACACAAAGATAGAAATTTGATCTCAATTGGTAAAATTTATTTAGCTCAAAATGCTAGGGAACAGGGAGTTTCCCTAGTAGATATCTCGATATTAATATGGTAATCCCACAAGGTAGGGTAGATTTGAAGATTTTGATCATAACCATCATCATTGATAATATTTTTGAGTATCTTGATAAGAGTCTGATTGAATTATTCATCTTGGCCATTACCTTGGGTTAGTATTGCATTATAAAAAGATATGCTTGATATGAATTCTTTGCAAAGAGATTGAACTTCACGGTTCTTGAAGGGTTTTTAATTTTTTATAATAATTACAATAGGGATCATAACAATAGATGATGTGGTTGAGAATAAATTTAGAAATTTATTTTTCAATCACATGGGTCAGGAATTTCATCTACCCACTTAGTGAAGTATTTTGTTGTGGTAATGATATGCTTATGACCATTGAATCAAGAAGGGTTAATTTACCATTGATATTGAGGCCCCATGTAAATAAATACCATGGAGTAGTGATTAATTTCAATGCTTGAATTGTGCATGAATTAAGTCTCCATTAATTTGACATACAATGCACTTTTTGACATACTGATAGTAATATATTGTTCTTAAGATCTTTTTGCTGGGACTATGTTTATTATGTGTTCTCCATATATACCATCACAAACCTCTTTAATAGCTAGGTTTGCTTCATTTAAACTTAAACATATTAAAGAGTTTCATCATAAGCCTTATGATAGAGTGTTCTACCATGGAGGGTGAAATGGAATTTGTGTGAGATAAAATATTTATTTTGGTTGGGTGAAAGGTTAGATGGAAAGATTTGGCTATTAAGGTAGGTGTAATGTTATGATACCATTGGGAATTAGGACCAAAAAATTACATGCCATTTTTGTCTCTGAGACATCATATGGAGATATCATAAGTCTCTCAACTAAAAATTGGTATTACTAAGTATCTTTTTATATCACGAAGAGAGAACTAGTTCTCACCATGACATTAACAACTATGTTGTTTATTCAATGAATCTACTTGAATTATATTTGTGCATAAAGTACTTCTTAAAACTATCAACCCTTATTTTATATAGAATAACATTTTCATCCTAAGTTGTATGATATTCATCACTGACTTGATAACCAAATGAGAATCACCAAAGTTTGATAAATGTTGTATATTTGTATAGCTTCAAAACTAAAAACAAGGCTTCCTATTCAATGATTTATTCATACAAGGGAAATAAATCTTGAATACTTTAGGTAAAAAATCACCCTATAGTTTAAGGAACAAATTGTCTGCCCTTGAGACATGAGAAATCAAATATACATCAAAATAGAGTTTTCATTTAGGTGATTCTTTAAGAGTTAAGATGGACTCATTGGAAAATTCAATAATTAATGGTTGGATGCCTATTTATGGTGATCCTACCAAGTGATAGGATACTAATGGTTACTTTATTTCCTTTTGGTAGACACACTCAATATCAAACTCACTAAGAAATATGAGCCACTTAGTCATTCTCCTTATCAAACATATTTTTGATAAACGATGCTTGATTAATCAACTTTAGCAATTATTTAAATTTCCAATTTAGCATGTAGTACCTTAATTTTTGTGATGCAAATACAATTTCCAAATTTGATTTTTTTGGACATGGATATGGGTTTTCTTTTATAACTGACCAAGGTCCCACTTGAGTAATAAATAGCTCTCACTCACCCTTGATCATCATGTTGTGCTAGAAGGGCTCTTAAAGCAAATGTAAAGTAGTATGGTTTGTCTATATTAGCCACCATGAGAACTAGAAAATTTGTGAGGCATTACTTAAGTTGATCAAAATATTGTTGATACTACTCATCCCAATGAAATTATACATTTTCCTTAAAAATATGTGAGAATGGTTGACATTTACCTACAAGCTGTGAGATAAATATTATAATTTCTTAGAGATTATCTTATAAACTATCAAGTCACTTAAGATTATGTAGTGTAAGAAGTTCTATTATTTATTTGAATTTTTAGGATCCAATTCTATACCTCACCTAGAAATTATGAAGCCCAACAACTTATTTGATGTTACACCAAACATGCATTTCTTAGGATATTGGTGGATACCTTGTATTATATTAATCTAGATAAAAGACGTGGAAAGATTCTAAGATGGTCTTCTCTAATATTAGACTTTCCTAATAAATCATCCACATAGTATTTGACAATGTAATAAAATATAAATGTCATTGCTCATTGATATGTTTTTGTAGCATTATTTAATAAAAAAAGACATGAATTGGTAGAAGAATGTTCCCCAAAGAGTTATGAATGTTGTTTTATGTTGGTCCTGTTACCCAATTTTCACCTACGGGCTCAATCAATTGGGAAATCTATGCTTCAAGTGTTCATAAAGGCCAAATGGGGACATTGTTGTGCCAGATTAAATCATACATCTGATGCTAAGTCACAAGGAGCTCAGTTGAAAATCATGCCTCAATTGGTTTTGGCAAAAAAAAAACTCCTCAGAGAAGAAAGTCAGCAAGACCCTTTTGTTGTCTTGCCAACTAGTAGTGCGTTCCATTTAGCTGAGCGCGCCAGTCACCAGGGGCATTCGGGTCACCATGACTCTTTATGTGTCTCTCTGCATGGGATGTCTTGTCGAAGGTAGCTCACAAGGTTGGCGTTGGGGAGATGTTTGTATTCGCAGTGATGTCTCGGCGACCAAGCACGAGTTTCAGTGAGATTGAACGATCTTCGACAAAGGGTCTGGCCGACAGGCCAAGGTCTCGGCGAAGTAGGAGCTTGGGGCAAAGGAAAATGAAGTCGCCATGAAGTCTTGGCGAAAGCAGAAGGTTTCACCAAAAGGATGCCTTCGACGTATGTAAGTGAGCTTCGCTAGGAGGTCTTACTGAAGACAAAGGTCTCGCTGACAATCGTTCATGAGGCGGCGTCAACAAAGGAAGCGAGCTTCGATGTGAGGTCCTGCGACTAACGAAGGTCTTGCCGACTATTGTGGACGAGTGGTGGTTCCCCCCGCGGAATGGTCCGAGCTCTCCAGGAGTTGAGGCTTTTGCCATGATGTCTTGTCGACTATGAGAGGTCTCCCTGAAGTAAAATGGGCTCTCGACGAAAAGAGGAGACTTCAGCAAAATGTCTCGGCGAAGCAGAGTGGTCTTGGCGAAGGACGACAACATCGGCATAAGGTCTCCCCGACCACGAAAAGTCTTGTCGACTTGAAGGAGTTCGCCAAAAGATTTAGGGGCTCGACAAAACTTCTCACCGACCTGAAAAAGGTCTTGCTGAAACAAGATTGGGCTTGGGGAGAAATGAAAATATCATTGTGAGGTCTGGGTGATTATGGCGGAGTCTTACCAAAAGGAATAGGAGCTCTGAGCCAAAGAGAGAGAGCATCGCCATGAAGTCTCACCGACCCGATAGGGTCTCACCGAAAGGAAATAAGCCCAGGGAGAATAAAGTGATGTCGCCACAAGGTCTTCCTGACTGACGAATGTCTCCTTGACTAAAGAGAAAGTAAACTCATCGCCAAAAGAAAGGGTTGCTCGCCATAAGGTCTGGCTGAGTGGTGAAGGTCCTACCGACAAAGGGAGCCTTCAGCATAACATTTGGAGCTTGAGAAGATGTTTTCCCGACTGGCAGGAGTCAGGCTGAAAGGAAGGAAGTCAGCTGAGGGTTCATAGCTTGGCGTAACATCTCGGCAAAAGGAGCGCGGAGCATAACGAAGGAATGAAGACCTCGATGTGAGGTCTCACTGACACATGGGTGTCCCGCCAAAGTAGTTTTACTCACTGGCAAAGGGCTCGGTCGGTGTAACATCTCACCGACCAATGGGGAGTCTCATCGAATGGAATAAACAAAGATTGGGGAGAGCAGAATGTTCTCGGTAAAAGGTCTTGCCGAGGGGTGAAGGTCTTAGTGATGAGAGAGATATCTGTATGACTCCTAATGGCTCGCCATGAGGTCTTCTAGGAAGCGATAGTCTTACCAATGGTTCCAAGGGTGTCGATATGAATTTTTCTGCTCGACATAGGGTCTCACCAATAGAGGCATGCTATGCCAATAACAGATGAAGAGCCTAATCACATCGGGGAGACATGATAAGTGTCTCACTGACATGCGATTCAGTCTAAGTGACCCTTGACCGTCTGGCGATCTCATGTGTCGTATGATCGACCAATCAGAGTGAGCTAAGGGTGAGCCATGGCAGTCTGACTAGGGAGAAGAAGATTAATAGAATGAAAAGCAACATGGATTTGTTATGAGCTTAGGAGCATTCAAAGCAGCTCGACAGGGAGGTTCGAAGATGGACATGAGGACCAAAAGTGAATGCGGTAGCTGCAAAAGATCTGAAGGCTTCTCCAAGGGCGATCTTTCACACCGGCATGGACAATAAGGATTCATGGGGATGCAACATTAATTTCATCAAAAAGATCTGAGGAAGATTTATCCCGAAGGGAGATATTTTTGTAAGCCCTAAGGGGCCGACACTCTTTTGTATATATGGAATTTTTTGCCTCTTTGTAAAGGAGTTCTCCTGGATGCTTTTCTGAAGTCTGTGACTTCTATAGTCCTCTCTCAGATTAGCAGAATTATGTAACTCATTTTGGAACATGTTATATAAAATTTACCTTGATTACCATTGATGGTTCATTTTTTCCTTCTAGTTCTTGTGAAGTATTGTGCAATTTTAAGTGATTCATCAAGCTACTTAGTGAAATATTTCTTTTCCTTATAGCTTTGTTTCATGTTTGCATGCCTTTCTTTGCAAAAGTGGTATCATGTAGGTTATAAATTGTGTTTACTCAATTGCACATAAGCTTTTAATTTGTGAAAGTCTATTTTTCCTTCTTGAAAGTGTGTGCATGTTGAAACTGTTTGTATGCATAATCCACAAAATCTGGTTGAGCAGTCCCATATCCATCATCAATACTCAAGTGTAACTTGAGTATCTCATTGTTCTTATCAATTCGGTGCATCACCTTAGGATTTTAATTTCCATTTTTATTTTTCTCCTTCTCCCTTTCCCCTTACATAATTGATAGTTTAGGTGACACCAAAGGAAGTCGGCCTTCTTCAGAGGTTCATTTCAGTCTTAGGTGACCCACAGCCTTGAAATGATCCCATGTTTCTCTAGAAAGCTTAGTTTTCATAACTTTGCATAGGGTGAAATTTTTAGAGGTAATAGGTCCTTCAGTTATATTTGAATTTGATTATATCTAGAAAATCCATCCATTAGTGATAACATTTCATTTCTTACAACAAGATTGATTACCATGTAACTAGTAGGTAATGATAAATCATCTTTCAAATATTCCTTTTTAATGTCATAATTTTTTTTGCATACACAAATACCCTTAGGCTTCTTGATCATAATAATAGTGTTAGATTTCCATTTTGAATAATCAATTAGATAGATAAACCCAACTATTATCTAATCTTTTGAAATTCTTCCTTAACGAGGAGAGCTATCTTAGGATACATCTTTCTAAAGTTATGTTCTATTGAATTGGAGTCAATATGAAAAATGAGATGGTACACCACAAGAGATGTGTCTAACAAAGGAATGTCTACATAAGACCAAAAAATATATATAAATATTCTTTGAGTATAACAATGAAATTTCTTTCTCTTCAAAATCCAAAGTTGATGCAATTTGAGTTATCTTATGATTTTATTTTGTTTCAAGATTAATATCCAAGGATATCTAAACCAATGACGTAGACTTATATTAAAATTAAAATAGTTTAATGGTATAATTGAGTTTGTCATCCATTAGTGCCCCAAAGGGGTCTTCACCAATGGACACATCTTTATTTATTTATTTTTTATTTTTTCTAATAGCATCTCATAGAGATTTTCAATAGAGAACTTCTATTCTTTACTTTTTGTTATTTTTAAATTTTAAATTTATTTTTCTATTAAGAAACCCTTTTTACTTCTTGATTTATGTGCATACATCAAGGTCAATTTTAAATTCTTTTTTTTGATGATTTCCTTTTGGAATGTTATCTCAAAGTCCCATAAACTTAGCAAGTGCCTCATCGATTTGAAATCTACCCAATGGTATATGAATTGTTGGTTCTAATAAATAATATCAAGGTATTGTAGGTCAAGTTTGATGGTAAGGATAGTTGTATCGTGGAATATATTGGCTATGAAAATATCTTCATAAGGATCATGAATGGGCTTTATCTTAATATTTTCAATATTGAAAGAAGTGTTCCCTACAATCTTGAAATTATCATCGGTATTATCAAATTACTCATCAAAAGGAATATATCCTAGACCCCAATTTGCAATATTTTCATATATAGGGAGTGGTTCACTGATTCCTTATTCATGAATTTTGAGGTCATTTCCTTTATATTTCATGCACTTCCATATTTTTTTGGCTATAGGATACACATTATTTTTGAAACAAGATGTTAATTTTCATCATCATAGAGCCAATAATCATTTGTACCTTCAATATTTTCATATAATTTAAAATCATATTGGATGAAAATAGTTGATCCATATTGTATAGAAGCTTTTTATTTCTTTTGATTTATGTTAAGCATGCTATGAGATCTAGAAGAAAGAGGAAGATTTACTATATAAAAGGAATCTTGGATCTTGTATTCTCCACAACCTTTGTTAATGATCTTGATATAGGTTTTATGATGCAAGTTGATACATGTGGATGTCAAGCTATCTAGATTTGTATAGGATGATGTTTTTCAACTTCAAGTTTTGGTGATGCTTCAATAGTGGGAATTTGATTAGTTTTTAAATAACAACATTCTAATAGTTTATAATATTGAAAATAATGAGGATCAACGAGAATACATATTTACATACTTGAATGGGGAAATTTGATGCATTGGTGGAAAGAATAATTGCATGCAATATATCCACAGGTGATCCAAGAGGATACAATACAAAATATTAAGATCAACATGTAGTAAAGTTCATTGCATGATAGGCCCAACTTAAATTGGTAGATTTATTGTCCTCATTGACTCTTGTTCTACATTATCATATTCCTTGGTAGTAATAATGTGCAGATCTAATGAATTTTTTGAGCAACCAAGATGTTGTGGTAATCTTAAAGTGTAAATTTTTAAACTTGATCTATTATCTACAAGCACTCTCTTTACTTTATGCCTAGTGATGAAGGATTTAGTATGTGGGGGAGATTATGAGATGGCCCCATGGGAGGCATACCATGTTTACTAAATATAAGGTAGTCAATTATTGATAAGTGACCTACAAGTGTTTGAAATTATGATATATTAATATTATTTGGGACTCTTGAGTCTTATGGGAATTTATTCAATACCTCCCTATGAACATTAGATGTTTTGATAATCTCCATGATTTAGATTTATTAGAGTCTTCTCAAGTTATTTAATAAGGTTGTATTGGCCCTTAGGAATAGGATGAGGAGGCTATTGAATAATGATCTTAATATATCTCATGGCAATGACACAATTAGAAGTTTTAACTTTAATGGTATATATTTGGTTGTTAGGGTGCTCAATATGATTGATTATGGAATCATATGTGTGAAAGGATTTACTATATTAAACATTTATGGTATGATTGTTTTTATATTTACTTTGATTTAATGATGTGTATGATTGGTCATGCTTTAGAAAAGGGTCTTGATATAACCCCAATCACTTGTTTAGTGATAATGATGTACTTCCTTCTATCTCAATATCCCCATTATCAGTTGAGTCTTGGAAATAATGCTTCACTTGTATGTATTTTTGTATTATATAAGTAGAGAAAGGGGCTCTAACCCAAATTTTTTAAGATATTAATAGAGGGAACTTAAACCACAGACACACAAGCCAAAAGAAGAATTTTCAAGGCACATAGGCCTACGAAAAAAAAAGCAATAAAAAAAGAATAAAATCCACCAAAGAACAACAACACCTACAATCAAAGAAAATAAACTAGGGGCACAAAAAAACTCAACCTATAAGGTCCCAATTGTTCAACAAAGCGTCCAATGATGCTTCCTACTCATCATCAATGTGGGCCTTCTTTCTTCTTTCATTTTCTTTAGTCATTTGATGGTATTCAACAACACCAAGTTTCTTTTTCTATTTATTAATTTTGGACTCTCCTGACACCGTCCCATAATTTTTTTTTATATGATGCCTTGGGTAACCTTGGTGAGACTACAAATGGCCTTCTCTATTCTTTTAATCTTTTCATTATTTGTTTTGACTATGGATTTCAACTTTTAAACCTCCTGCTATAAGTTCTCCTATTGAAACTTAAATTGAGAAGGTATCCCCTTCTCAATACTCATAATGAAAACTTTGTCGACTTCCTTGTGATCACGGTGGTGAGGAACAATGGAGATATCTTCTTTAGCCACCTAGTTATCATCCTCCTCAACTTCATTCTCTTCATCACCCTCAATTTTTTTTCTTCAGCTCTAGGGACCTCTTTATATTCATCCTCTTTATCAACTTCAACTTCCCCATCACTACTCAGCTCCTCTTTCTCCTTACCAAAACCCATCTCCTCCTCTATTTCCTCATCTATTCTTCCAAGGCCTTAGTTTGCAAAAACTCCATCCTTTCCTCATTAGGAAAGTCACCCTTAGACACCTCTAGCTGAGGGATGAACTCCTCATCCTCTAAATCATCACCCTCTAAGTCTAAGGAGGGGGTAGTCGCTTTACCTTTGGATACTGAAGAAGGCCCCACAATTGACTGGTTGGCTAGCCTAGTAGTTCTTCTTCCCCCAAGGATAGTGAAGGATTATTCTCCATCATAAGCATGGAGTTCATCCCATCTTCAACATCTAAAAAATTGATGGGACTATCATTAGACACAAAAGAACAATGATTTTTTTTATTTTTTTAGTATAAATGGTAGAGGTGGGGTTTCCTTTTTATAGGGGAGGCCTCGTGGACAAGAAGACTCTATGAATTGGGTGTTATCAACAAGAGGATTTGGGGAGTACTTTTATCCAGATAAGACCAAACCTTTTCTTTTTTTGGGGTAGTTATGAGAAGGTCCTTAAGACTAGGAGGGGGTAGCAACCCTAGGAGACACCTTATTGGTTTAGCCACTTTTTTCCCTCCAAGTTTGAGACTTGAACTAGGGCTTCCCTCAACAAAAATAAATACAGTAGGGGGGTCAATTTCCTTAATTTTCATAGTGTTATACTTTCTTGAAGGGTTGTTTTTGGGAGTAATAAAAAGGTTGTATTTATACAATTCCAAGATAAAGCTTTGGTGAAGGACTGGGTAAGCCCCAACATCAATGCAATTTTGGAGGAACAAAAGAAGGTAAACAACAAGTTTATTTTTAACCCATGATAGATATGATTTAAAATTGGAAAGTGGTATGCATGAATAGTATGGAAATGATCTTCTAGATTAAAATATTTCATGACATGGAAACTTACCAATCCCCAAGGTGCCAAAAGTCCCTCCTTGTTGTAGCCATTTTGATACTTAACTATATTTTTTCACCTTTCTCTAGGAAATCCGTCATGAATCTTTCATAGTTCCCATTACTCTTCTTCTCAATTGGCTCTCCCTCGCATCTCAGGCCTATAACTTTCACAATGAGGTCCTTTGTAACCTTAAAACACACATCACCAAGAGTGACCACACCTTTCTTCCAAGAATTGATGAACCTGGAAGTCAACTTATTGTTAAAGCTTTTGATAGCTTTGAAAAAGGAGAGCATCTCCCCTTTTCAAAGAGCTCCTAGAGCTCAACATTCTGCATAAGAGTCTCACAAGACTGTAGTTCAGTTCTCTTATGAGGGCCCCCTATTTTATACTTGATTTTTTTTTCTTTCAAAACCATAGTAGGAGGGCCCATAAATAGATCTCTCACTATTCTCATACTTGAAATAAGAAAAAAAATTAACAACAATCTTAATATGACTACCACTTTCTCGTAAAATAGACATCAAAATTAAGTCCCATCAACCACCGCTTATCATAACTGATATCAACCATAGGGTTGAAAACATTACCACTTATCCCCACATCACTTGTAATTATGGGAATATTAAACTCCATTACATCATAATCATATAGCTTAATAGTCGTAGAAGAAGTATAGGGATGAATCCAAATCAATCTTTTTAAATACATCATTAACTTACCAAGAATGTGAGGATAGCACAATCACTAAGAACACTAATCATATGGAGAGAAATCATCAAAATTACAACCATCAAATCAAACCAAAAATTAACATGCCAACTAGTAGCCACATCATCCTTCCTATACAAGATCAATTGACATTTCACTCGCATAGTTGGACACATGAGAGATCATGGTAGAGCTACTACTTCTAGTTTGAACACTCCAAACCTTCATTGGAGAGAGCATACACAATTGAATTACCCTATATACAAATTCAATTGATTTTAGTGTTAGAAAATACCTTTTATCATATCTTTGCATTCCTCCATCATCTTCTTGATCCTCGAGGGAGAGTGAGCCTTCCCTTGCAAAATTTGAATAATCAAATTGGAATCACCTTCAATTTCAGTGTTACAGTAGCCCTTGTCCTTTATTATAGTTAAACCCCACAAAGCCATAGTAGCCTTAACCTCATTACTAGAATTTTTCCCAATATAATTTACAAATCCCTTAATCGAAAAACCTTGCTTATCTTTGATGACACCACCTACAACTGCATCTCCAGGGTTACCCTTCAAGCAACCATCAAAATTGAGTTTTATCCAACCTTTTTTCTCAATAAAATATTTTCCCAAGTCAATCTTAGAAATATCTTGGGTTATGCCCTAGTTTTGTTTTAACCTAATTTAAAGATAAGAGGTTTCAATATTGGCATTTTTAAAATTCAAATCATTGATATTATTCCTTAGGTTAGTCTAGATACTTCGAAAAACATCCTTGTTTTTTTTTAATATTAAGAAATAATGCATAATACCCACAATCTTAATCCATTTCCTACATAACCCCATGAGAGAAAAGCATGCATGCAAGTAACCATAATGCATAGATAAAAATAGACAAGCCACAAGATAACACAATATATACCTTGGGAAAACCCTCAATATGGAAAAAAATGGCCTCTAGAAGCATCCATACTCCATCTATTATTCAACAATAAAACATTATAAGAATTACAATGAATACCTCTAAAGCATCAAGTCTCTCCAATGCATCCTCCATGTGTCCAAGAATGAATTCACACATCCCATGCCATGCTTCACATATGTACTCCTTAGAAAGACACAATAATGATAATTCACTCACCCATCCAACCTTAACCACTAAACATGTGCTTGCTTTTATATACTCAAGCTCACACAAATACAAGCAAGTGGTAAGATAAAACCATGTACCACAAAATCATGTGACTAAAAAACCACTAACCCCTCATTTAATATTAGGTACTAAGTTTTCACTTTATTAAATATTTCTCCAATATTAAATTAATATCCCACGTCTCTCACACATTAAATAATAATACAATGTTATAATACAATATAAAGTGGTCCCCATATAATTACCTAGTATGATTAATCACACCTCCTAAGTGCATCACAACTAAGTAATTATTTAATTACAACATTATAATATAAAATTTTATTCAATAGTGTACAAGACCATATCCCAAAATTCTCCCACTTGTTGTATACATGTTGCATAAGGGATCAATCAATAAAATACATCGTCATAGCCATACATGAAACCACATGAATCTCCAACTTTCTCTCATGCTCCATCAAAATACCTACAATAAAACCAAAGTGACCACCATCTCAAGTAAGAACTCCTCTCATCCTCCAATGTGCCACCTATGGGAGAAAAAGGAACATGCCAAGGTGAAGATGCACCAATCCAAGAACAAAAGCATCAAATCCAAGTGATAATAAAGGCTCCAAATTTAAGCTATTGTCAAAGGTAAAAAACCTAAATGATTGGAAATATCATCAACAACACATGATAATACATCCAACCATGCATACCTCTTAGGTATCAACAACATCAGTAAACTCATTCCAATAACATATGCAACTCATAAACTACAATCACAAGCTCCATGTATCAAACATGTCAATGAAGAACATAGATATCCAAGAACTCCCACTGCGTGGGTGATGTCAAAGCATATCAAGTCTACTAATCAACACTATACCAAGGTGTGATAAATGATCTAAAAACAAAGTACCAAGAACAATCACAATGATCTACACATGCAACACCAAAAAATGCATAATCTCTCACAACATGTCATCACCATCCTCCCAAATCATATGAACATGAATCTCCAGGAAGAAACCATAGAATAAAGAGAGAAAAAACTATAAACCATAACATGTCCTACCAACACCTCAAAAGTGAAATGTTGTGTCAAGTATGATCTCCTTACCACACCAAATGAGAAGCCTCAACAACACCTAACCACTCAATATCATAGATCAAGTACAACATATTCATCATGTATAATGCTAACATGGATGTAAGCCTCTCTAATCAAAGAAATGCACAAGGATATAACCATGCTAAACATCTCTCAAAATGAATCCTCCAAAACTAACTACCATAGCTCAAGATCCATATCTATGAAAGATAAAGAATCATAAACTCATGCTAAACAATCCTTAAATGAATCTCCCAAAATCAAACACCACGACTCAACTCATTCCCATGAGAAATTAAATCATGAAACATAAACACATCAAAAATAGGATGGGTGATATCTATTAGATGATCAACCACCGAGTAGATCAAGAGTGGGGAATGAGAATGCTCCTCCAAGATAACCCATGACAAAGGTAACACCACACTACCATGAAGCACCTAAGAAAATTACCAATGTACTTAATACTAAGAGAACCATCATGATCAATTTCAAAGCTCCAACTGTAGAATAAAGAACCTAACCATGATATCATAATATAATTATCTCCTCCTAGGAGATCATATGCACAAATGCATACATCCTAGTCTCAAGAGAACCCATATCATGACAAAAATCTAAATTGGTATCAAAATTAAACCATGACATAATAAAAATCACACTCTAAACCAATAATCAACATCTCCAATCACATGAAGATAACCATCACCAATGATGAATCACATCATTGTCAACAACTCCCATTGAACCATGATACCGAGCTACTCATGGCATTGTGACAACCATCTCCTACACGAAGATCATTTAGGTCTACACACAACTAAAATTACAATTACACCAAGTAGAACCAAGATCTCCAATCCAAGAAGATACAACTACCATCAAACCATCAAGAACCAATCCTACACTACCAAATCATCACCATCAAAAGATCCCACTGAAAAGTGTAACCAATGAAATGTCACCAAGCTATCATGACATCATGATCAAACTACATGCCACAATTACCATCAACCAAATAATCAAGTACTCTAACCATCCATCCTCTCATCCCAAAGAAACATACCAATGCATAAATGACCAAAGACAAGGCCAACTAACAAAGTCTACATCAACGTTGAAACAATCTCATGGATATAGATAGTCCAAACCGAGTCATCCCACTGCAACTGAATAGGTGATCAGCCAACACAACTGCATAACTCATAGATACCAAACAATGATGCATGCAAACACATCATCACATTAGTAACCTGCAAAACAAGATATCAAAGAAGATAATCCTATAGACATCAAGACTCAAACACCAAATCAACCACACATCTGATTTTCCAAAAATTTCCACAAATGAGTAACCATAGTCAAGGGACCATACAAGCATCAAGGAGATAAAAACAACCTCCTAACACCAAACCACATTACCACCAAACAACCACATACATGATCATGAAGTCCCAATTATCAAATGTACCTACATATCTATGACACCATAATCATAGTCAACATTGTACCTACACTTAACCATCACCCATACAAGACTCCAAGTCTCCACTTGTGTCAACCCGTGTCCTCAAAATCGAAGACAACTTGTGTACCTGTCACCATTAAAGTCCAAATCTAAAAAACACCTATAAACCTATACTAGGTAACACCAAATTGATAGTGAACTGTACTATCATAAATATCATATAAAAATATACTCCCTCAAGGTTTCGCCTCTTGAATTGTTCATATGCTCACACAATCACACCTTGAATCTCAAGCTCCTACAAGTGATAAAAAATTCACAAACCTCATCTTGCACCAAAAATTGAAAATATACCTAATCCACAGTGTAGTACACTATACATGCTGTCCAACACCTAGTTGAAATCAAAAATCTAATTTCATATGCAAAAGTTATGATCAAAACCATGAAATGGAGAACATTTGACTTCGAGGCCCCAAAAACTAATAAAAAATAGTAAAATCAAGGAACCAAACCTATACCACTATGTAGTGCTTGAAACCACTTTTCCAATGAGTATAAGAAGTAAAAAATCCAACATCTTGGATGAAAGTTATGCTCGTTTGAATAAAATGTCCAATTTCATTATATAAACAACTTTTAGGTAGACCCAATTAAATATTAAAACAATTTTAATTTTTAATTTTCAAAAAATCCAAGTTCTTTACCATGGATCAGACTCCATCATTCAAAGCAATTTAATTTTTAAAAATTTCATAAAGGTTGGGTGGTCATAGTTTTAAAGTGGCGATTAAAGGTTTTACAAGCTTTAGTTTAAATATTTTGAAATGGTTTAAAGATGGCTATTTGGAAATGGGCGGCAGAGCTATGGGTATGGTGGGGTTGACCCGACAATACTCGACCATGGGACTAACAAGGTAGAGGTTGGTATGGGTCTGCAAACCCGCACCTAGCCAAATCCAATTTTATTATTTTTTTTGCAAGTTGATAAAATATTTTAATTTTTAATTTTAATTTTACAAATTTAATATTTTAACTGGCCGATTATTTTTCTAACACCTTTTTGATTGTATTTTCGTATGACTGAGGGTTCAAGGGGCTAATTTTTTTTTCAAGTGGCCAAAATAGGACAAAATTAATATCAATTTTTGTTTCTCGGCCATCCCAGATCCAATGGTGAGGTTTTTTTTGTCTCAAGGGGTCATCCATGAAATTTCCTCTAAAAAACCCTTATGTGAAATCTCAATCCAAGAAACCCTCTTGACCCCAATTTTGCATGCCTTAATCTACAATAAATCCAACAAATCTACAAACCCCAGAAGCCCAAATCTACATAATAACACCTATAACATTTGTTCCATACCTTGTAATGCCTTAGATCTATCCTGCATAGCCATGGATTCAACTTTCAATCCAGGGGATCTTCACCAAAAATTGAAGTCTCTCAATTTTCTCCAAAATCAGCATCAGCAGAAAGAGGCCAAAATTCTAACTCCAACGCAACTCGAACAGAGTCAAACAGAGCTACGGAGCCCAAGATATGCTCAGTCAAACCTTGGTCAACCCAGGACCCAAGTTAGAGAAAAAAGGGTCAAAATTTGACATTGTCAAAGTCAAAGTTGGCATCATTGTGAAGAGCTCGTCGAGAGCTTTTTGAAAACATTTGTTTTGTGTGAATCAGAGTCCGTTTGCACCAGCTACAACTAGTCAAAGTTTACAGAGAAGGTTGACTTTTGACTATATGGATGTTGACATCAACATGCTGACTTGTCAATCTATACGGTACGAATAGTGACATGGACCACTCAGACTCCAACACGTGGCATCTACATCATCTTGTACAGACCAATTATTGGAGGACATGTGGCATCCGTATGCCACGTCAGCGTACACATAATCGGCCACATCAACATTGTTAGTGTACATGTCATCGGCCACGTCAGCATCGTTAGTGTACACATCATCGGCCACATCGGCATTGTCAGCATACATGTCATCAACCACATCAACGGACACATCTGCATCGTCAATGTACATGTCATTGACCATGTTGGTGGACACATCAACACTGTCAACGAATGATAGTTTGACACATGGCACCCTCCTGGTGTGACACGTGGCTCCATGGGCATCCCTCCTCCAGTGGTTTGTTCAACTGTTTACTAAAAGTGAATGGGGGGGTGATTCAACCCCCCAACCTAGCGCTTAACAAAGAAACTGTTCACCATTGGCCCATGCAGCATGCACTTACTATATTAGGAATGTCCATTTCTTTTGTTGTGTAACAAGATCGGGTTTGTTTAAAAAAACCAATGGCCGACAGTTTGAACCCGCAACTGCTGACCTAACAAAATAACTGATCCCTGTTGAGCCATTCGATAGCTTCAAACATATGGCGGGCATTGGTTATTTTAGTTGAAGGGAAAACCCAATTGCCCTCAATTTCCAACTAATACCCTCTATATTTAAAAAGGAAAAATCTTATAATCCTTTAACAAGATTAAAATAAATATTCTTAAGCCTGAGAAACTAATTTAAAGGGGTTGTAATATATTTATTAAATATTATAAAGATTATTAAAGGAGATTATGAGGGAGTTAGTGATTTGAGTATGTACATAGGGGGAATGGTTAAAATTTTTACTTGTAAAGGGAGATTGGCCATATTTTGTAAATCATATTGTTATAGGCCAAATTGGGCCAATTTTTTTGTATAAAAAGGGTGAAATTGGGAGAGGGATGCATTCAAAAATCAAGCAGGTGATGATGCTGAGAGAGCTACATTGAAGACTTGAAGCCATTCTTGTAAGTCAGAGGAACGTTACGCCGCTGAAGTGCTGGAAGGGAATGGTTTTGCTTTGCAATTGTAATCGTATTCTTGGAGAATAATAGGATCGGTCGCTCTGTTGGAGAGGGAACCAGAAATGTAGTCTAATTGGATGAACTCTGTTATCAATTGTGTTTCATCTTCTATCTCTTCTCTCTTTCATTATGTTATCACCTTGTTATGTTGTTTGAGTATTTCTGTTATGCTAATTTCATTTGTAAGATTTAAGAAATCATTGTAATTCGTAAAGCATTCATTAGCAATTGTCATAGATCCTAAAATAGATCAAATTTGGTATTAGAGCTTTGTTTTGACTAGTATTGCATAATCGAATGCTAACACGCTCCAAGCTTCAAAGAGGTGAAGGAAAACTTGAAGAATACAATCCTAAGATCAACAAACGAAGGACTCACCAAAAATGGACAAAATCAAAGCTGGGAAAAGAACTGAGCAAGAGCTTGATGATAAGGCTTTTCAGCGATCCTTTCTTGACATGAAGGCTATGGTGGAAGAGTTGTATGCAAAAAAGAAGAAGCGCGAAAAGGGGGACTCGTCGAAGTGAGAAAAGAAGGAAGATCGAAAGGACAAAGGAGGAAAAGATCTAGAAGCTACATCCCCTCCATCTTCCCCTTATTCTCCATCTTCCCCTTCTTCTTCTTCTTCCTCTTCTACTACTGTTAATCCTTTCAAAAGCAAGCCTAAGCCTATTATCAAATTGGATGTAAAATTTGAATTGCCTAAGTATTGTGGTGAGTTAAATGCCAAGAAGCTAGATGATTGGATCCAGTAGGTAGAAGTGTATTGTAGGGTTCAAGGCCTAAAAAAATATGCTTCTATGATCCAATTAGCCACTCTCCAGTTGGGAGGTACAACTCTCACCTAGTGGGAGAGTAGGACTAGGAAGTTGCTCGCTATGGTAAGGTTAATATGACTTGGATGGAATTTATTGCTGCCCTTAAAAATAGTTTTATCCTTTAGGTTATATGCAACAATTAACCATGAATTGGAAAACCTTTAGGAAAGGTAAGGGTCAGTCTGTCCAAGATTACACCCATGAGTTTAGAAAATGGGCTATTGCTTTAAATGTTCCATTATATACTTAGGATACATTACTTAAGTACATAGGTGGTTTGCATTCTTACCTAAGACATACTATTCTGATGTTGAGTCCTAATAATTTGGATGAAGTGTCAGTCCAAGCCACTCATTTAGAGTCAAAGGGTAAGAACACTTTTAGTGATAATTTCTCAAAGAAACCATCTAAGTCTAAGGAGAAGTCTAAGGGTAAAGAAAAAGAAAAAGATAAAGGAAAAGGGAAGAAGACAACTATAGTTAAGAAGGAGGGTGATAAGCCCACATGATCCCATTGCAAGAAAGAGGGGCATGATGATCAAAGTGTTGGAAGCTTCATCCTGAATTAAGACCGAAAAGGTATGGGGCAATAAAGGCAAGCAAAAGACTGTTGCAGTGATTCAACAAGATCTTGGATCCGACTCTGGAGATGAAACTCAAATTGTTGTTGTTGGGGCCCAAGGTAAAGGGAAAGGTATAATTATTTCTTCTGATGCAAATGTTTCTAATGCAAATGCAAGTACAAGTAAAGTATCTACTCCTCCTAAAGCTGATAAACAATGGAATGAATCGTTTCATATTCAAGTTGTAACTAAGCACACTAAGATTGCCATACTGTTTGATACGGGTTCTCAAGTCAACTTAATATCTGAAGAAGTGGTAAAGAAACTCAATCTAGCTACAACACCTCATCCAAAGCCATATCTGCTTGGATGGGTTTGCAATGATGCTCAACTGCAGGTAACAAAACAGTGTAAATTGAAATTGGCTATCACTGTAAACTTTGTTGATGAGGTAGAAGTAGATGTTGTTCCTTTGGATATTTGTGGGCTTGTGTTAGGGAGTCCTTATCTATATGACAGAAAATCAATCGTTTATAGGGGGGAGAATAAGTATCATCTCTTTAAGGATGGATATAATACATTGTACGTGCACACAAAGTTAAAACTAATCTTGCACTAGTTAATGCTAGTCAGATGAAAAGGTTGGTCAATTCTAGTAAGAACTTTGTGTTAATGCTTGTAAAACCCAAAGAGGATGAAAAAGCTAAAGCATTTAATGGGTGTGATCCTAAGCATAAAACTAAGATGGTCAAAATAGTTTCTGCTTATGATGACTTATTTCAAGAGCCAAAGGGGTTGCCACCTAAGAGAGAGATACATCATGAAATCAAGTTGCAGCATGATGTGCCTCTTCCAAATATTGACATGTATTGTTTATCAATTTTTCAAAATGAGGAAATCAAAAAGCAAGTTCAAGAGTTGGTGGAAAAAGGAGTCATCCATCCTAGTACATCTCCTTGTGGTTCTCCAATTGTGTTGGTTCCAAAGAAAGATGGAACTTGGAGAATGTGCATTGACTATCGAGCCCTGAACAAGATAATGGTAAAGAACATGTATCCTCTTCCCGGAATTGATGATTTACTTGATCAGTTAAAACATGTAGTTTATTTCACTAAGTTATACTTGCATAGCGGATATCATCAGATAAGAATTACAAAAGATGACATTTGGAAAACTGCATTTAAGACAAAAAAAAAGGGACTTTACGAGTGGTTGGTCATGCCCTTCAGGATTTTCAACGCACCAAATACATTTATGAGAATCATGAATGATGTCTTTCATCCTTTTATTTTTGATTTTGTCATAATCTATTTAGATGATATTCTTGTATTTAGTCGAACTTGGGAAGATCATGTAATTCATGTAAAGAAAGTTTTTGATTTATTGAGAAAAGAAAAACTTTATGTAAAGATGTCTAAATGTGAATTTGCAAAGACATCTCTAGTGTATTTAGGCTATGTCGTAGGTGGTGGTCAATTTAAAGTGTGTCAATGGAATTTGTCGGGGGGTTACCTATGTCTAGGAAAGGACATGATTATTTGTATGTAGTAGTTGATCGATTCAACAAAATGTGTATTTTAATGCCTTGTAAAAAATAGGTCACTCTTGAATTGATAGCTCAAATGTACTTTCAATTTGTATGGGTTCACTTTGGGTTACCTACTTCTATTGTATCAAATCGAGATTCTCAATTCCTAGGGGAATTTTGGTTAGCTCTGTGGGGACTCATGGACACCAAACTGAAGAAGAGTACAACCTTCCATCCGCAGATCGATGGTCAGACAAAGCTAGTGAATAAGACAGTTGTGCATCTACTAAGAGGCTACTGCAACAAATATCCTAAGTTGTGGGATGCGAGTCTTCATTATGTGTAGCATGCTTACAACCATGCATCACACTTTTCTACAAAGAGGTCTCCTTTTGATACTTGCTTCAATTATGTTCCCAAAACATCGATGGATTTTTCTTTTGGGAAGGATGATGTTGAAGATGGATGCCATGATTTAGAGAAGGCCTTGAAGTTCATTGAGAAAGTCCAAGCAATTCATCAAGCAGTGGAAAAGATCGAAAAGAATGCAAGGCGAAGGAAGGAAGCTCAAATCGATTCGGTATGGTCCCTTTAAGATCTTGGAAAAGATCAGAACCAACACCTTCCACCTTAATCTTCCTCCATACATGCATATTTATTCAATTGTCAATGTTGAGAATCTGAAGTTGTATGATCCTCCAATGATACTGGATAAAGGAAAAGACATCTAGGTTCCATTAGTTGATGATCTTTTACTGGAATACATGTCAGAGTTGACAAAGGATGTCATCCTAGATAGGAAAACTAGGACTTCATGAAGAGGAGCAGTTGAATACCTCAAAGTGGGATAGAAGGGGAAATCCAAGGAAGGAAAAATGGATGAAGATTGGTAAAGTGAGGGAACTTTACCCTCACTTACTTTCTGAGTAACCAAATTTCAGAGGTCCAAAAGCTCTCTAGTGGGGAGGATTGATTCGGGGGATCTTCACCAAAAATTGAAGTATCTCAAATTTCTCTAGAATCAACATCATCAGAAAGAGGCCAAAATTCTAACTCCAATGCAACTCGAACAGAGTCAAATGGAGCTACCGAGCCCAAGATATGCTCAGTCAAACCTTGGTCAACCCAAGACTTGGGTCAGAGGAAAAGGGGGTCAAAATTTGACATCATAAAAAGTGGTTGAAGTTGGCATCATTGCAAAGAGCTCATTAAGAGCTTTCTGACAACGTTCATTTCACGCGAATCGGAGTCTGTTTGCACCAGCTACAACCAGTCAAAGTTCGTAGAGAAGGTTGACTTTTGATCGTATGGACGCTGACGTCAGCATGCTGACTTGTTAGTTTGTATGGTACAGACAGTGACATGGACCACTTAGACTCTGACATGTGGCATATGTGTCAGCTTGTACGAACCAATCATTGGAGGACACATGGCATCTGTACGCCATGTCAGGGTACACATCATCAGCCACATTGGCAAACATGTCAGCATCGTCACCGTACATGTCATCAGCCACGTCGGTGGACACATTGACATCGTCAGCGTACATGTCATCGGCCACATCGGTGAACACTTTAGCACCATCAATGAATGATAGTTTGACACGTGGCACCATCCTGGTGCGACATGTGGCTCCATCGACATCCCTCCTCCTGCGGTTTGTTTAACTATTTACTTAAAGTGAATGGAGGAGGATTCGAACCCCCAACTTGGCGCTTAATAAAGAAACCATTCACTGTTGGCCCTCGCAACATGCGCTTACTATATTAGGAATGCCCATTTGTTTTGTTGTGTAACAAGATCGGGTTGTTAGTAATCAAGATTTCTGGATAAAACTGTGTGCAATTTTTCTTCATCAACGTTTCAGATCATACTCCATGATCCATCGTCAGGATGATTAGCAGATAGAGAGAGACATGAAGAATAGATATCAGACTTGGATAGAAATAGGGGAGAGGGTGGTGAGGGAAGGTTGTGAGGCACACAATCCAAAAAGATGAGAAAGTCAAAGGGAGGAGAAAAATAATTGGAGAAAATTGCAAAGAAGAAGATTAATGAGAAAACATAGAAGAACACATAACTAATTCAACAAAAGGACATAATAACCCTTAAATTAAAGGAAAGATCACAAAACCAAAAGAAGAAAATAAAAAATGAGAGGGAAAAAAAGGTCAAAAGAGAACACTGGGATAAAAATAGACATCAAAGTAAACCAAAATAATTGAAAGGAGAAAGAAAGAGACAAAAGAAAAATATAAATTAAGAAAAAGAACATGAAAATAAAAATCAATAAGTGAAAAACACAAAATTAAGAGAAAATTAATAGGAGACATAAAAGTAAAAAATCAATAAGTGAAAAAGACAA
>VDFB02113773.1:163043-271370 GCA_007258455.2 Sequoia sempervirens
TGCATTACCATCTCATCATATTTTGTGTCATTTAGAATAATATAGATTGGTTATTCTAAGCTACCTTGATGGTTTGTACAGGTGCTTGTCAGTCCAGAATGTGAACATACTACTATTGTTGAAGATTGTGCCTCGAATGCCTCTAATAGGAAAATTTTGTAAAATTTGAATTCTCAAATTGGAAACAATGTAAAACGGTCATAATTGTGTATGGGCATAATCTATACCCAATGATGTTTTTTGAAATATGGGTCAAATGTTTGGAATTGTATAAAGGGTATGTTTAAAATGTAAAGGGGTCTGTATTTTGGAAACTCATAGGTTTTGTAAAGGGATCTATTTTTGTACTTAATCGAGCTACAACCAAAGGTTTTCTTCCTGGTTCTTTCTTTTCGGTATGCTTGTTTGAACCAGGTTTTGTAATATCTCCCATTTATATATAATAAATTATAGTGGCTTGCAAATTTTCCTCCTCAAATCCAACTTGGGTGAAACTTCATTTTTAGGAAAGTTAGAAATGGAAAAGTGCAGCATTTCATTATGAGTCGTATTAATGTGAAAAATGTTTGTATTTTGGCCTTCAACAGTCATTAAGGTTTCAAAATTCAGTTAATATTGGTGGTTAAAGGAATTGGGAGTTGGATTCCAAGGCATAGCAATGTACTTAAGGCCTTCAAGGGCTTGAGACAGGTTTGGTTGAAGGATTTTTTTTTCTTTGAATTAATAAAGTTTCAATTGCTCAGTTCATATTTTACTATTTTTCTTGTGTTTTTTTCCTATGCACAAGCCATTCAAGCATTTTTGTATCAAAAATTTATGTAGAAACGCTATTACATGTCTTGAATTTATTCTGACTTCTTAATAGAGGGTTTCTCTATTCATTTTGTGCCTCAAAACTTAGACTTTCTTTAGATGGGTTCCTGAATAGGGGAATAAGAGTTTTGCAATTTTAATGGCTTGAATCTCATCCCACCTACTATGTGCCAATGTGAATCGGTGGGATGATTTGGTAGGGATTAGGAAATGATATTTCAAGAGTGGAAGGCATGGAGAACTAGGTTTTGAAATAAAATGAAGAGTTAAAGGTCTAAAAATGGTGGTTTATTTTCACTCAAAAATAGAGTTTTTACCCTAGGGTTTGCAAAAATATCTGAGATACCAGAAGTTTCTTTGTTTTCTAAGCATATTAGGGCCTAAATAAAGGTGTCTAAGGTGGTGGCATAGTCTGAAAGGTTATGGAAGTGCTACATCTAATAAACCCTCAAGAATTACACTAAAAATAAGGGTTTTCTAATTTGATGGTTACAGGTCCATACAAATGGAACCCAATTGTAAAAATTTTGTTTTCTTGGCAATTTATTTTCTTCCCCAAGGTTTCAAGGGTTTTTGTGGTGTTTGAAGGTATGTTGCTTTGCATTTTTGGGCTAATTGAGTAGCCTTTTCAAGGGTGAATGTATAGGAAGTCAATGTTGGTCCAAAGGAGTCTATGTTGTTTCTCATATATGTTGTGTAACTTGGATATGGGTGTTTGAATCAGTCATGTTTTGGTTTGGTGTTTTGGAAAATTGTGGAGTAATTGGAAAAAAACTAGTTTCTCACTATTACAAGGGTTTAAGGGGATTAAAGAGGGAAATGTGTATTTAGTTGCTTGTCAAGTTTTAAGGGAGTTTTGGACTGTCCAAAGAGGTCAGAATAATGTTGTTAGATGCCTCAAATAGGCAGGTTGCAAAAAGAGTTTGTGATTGTGCCCTTGTGTTTGCATCAATTTTTCACCTAATTTCACTCGGTCCAATGTAGCTCGGAGTGATTCGATGTATTTGGTTACAAAAGAGGACCATACCTAGCGTAAACGTACCCATCCAAACATATTGGAACAATCCATTTTGTCGTACGAGTTGCGGAATGAAAGTTGCACCACTTTGCAACTTTACACTGCTTGCATTTGGCAACTTTTCCCTCCACTGAAAAGTCATCGCCACAGGAAAACACCTTCGAGATAGAAAAAAACCGAGAGAGTTTTTTTTAGATGGTCCCAACACAATCCCATAGCCTTGAATGGAGATTCTGTAAGCATCACGGTCTCTGAGAAATAGCCCTTCAAAGATTGCTACCTTTCAGCACTTTGGACTCTTAAGGGAAATTGTCGGTCCAATGTAGTTCAGAGTGATTCAGCATATTTGGGTGCAAGAGAGGACCATCCCTAGCATAAATGTACCCATCTAAACATGTTGGAATAGTTTGTTTGGTCGTACGAGTTGTGGAATGAAAGTTGCACCACTTTGCAACTTTACACTGCTTGCATCTGGCAACTTTTCCCTCCACTGAAAAGTCATCACCATAGGAAAACGCCTCCGAGATAGAAACAGAGAGGTTATTGTAGATGATCCAAACACAATCCCATAGCCTCAAACAAAGAGTATGTAAATGTCACATTTTTCGAGAAATAGACCTTCAAAGATTGTTGTCTTTTAGCACTTTGACTCTTAAGAGAAATCATTGGTCCAATGTAGCTCGGAGTGATTCCTACAGACAAGCAAAAAAGGACCATCCCTAAATGTAAACATACCCATCCGGATGTGTTGGAATAGTCCATTTGGTCGTATTAAGTCATAGAATGAAAGCTGTACCACTTTGCAACTTTATTAATCACAGACCGGCCAACTTTTCCTCCACCTAAAAGTCATCACCATAGGAAAACGAGATAGCAAAAACGAGAGAGGCTTCTTTTAGATGGTCCCAACATAACTTACAGCCTCTACTCTGAGAGTCCGTAGTTTTTCATGGTCTCTCGAGAAATAGCCCTTCAAAGACGTTTCCCTTAGCACTTTGGACTTTGGTAAGGGAAACTAGTGGGCAAAGATAGTTAATTTCTTCTACAAACTTGGTCAAGTAATTTCATTCTTGTGCATTTAAAAATGGATTTCTAAGCCTTCCACCCTAAAAGTGACCTCTAAATAACTTCAAACACCTTAACTACCTCATTCTTATTCATTTGTTTTGCAAACAAGCATTTTCATTCCAAAAGGCTGAGCTTTCATTTTTGCTTGTTGGATTGAATGCAGACCGTGACACAACTTTCTTTTTTCAAAAAAATTTCAACATCATTGAACTAATAATTTATCACACATCTGTAGAGAAACAGAGGAGTACTACAAACTAAAACACATTACACTTCGGTTCTCACTAACTTGATGTTCTCTTCAACATCTCTCTTCTCTAAAAGCGACCTCTAAATCACTTCAAACACCTTAACTACCCTAAAAGTGACCTCTAAATCACTTCAAACACCTTAACTACCTCATTCTTATTCATTTTTTTGCAAACAAGCATTTTCCTTCAAAGACGCTGAGCTTTCATTTTTTCTTTCAAAGAAAAATCTTCCTATGCCATTGTTACACTGCACAGGTAAACCAGGTTTTTTATTGTGGACCTATTTTAAGCTACCACTCTCAAGACCAATGTAACAATGATATAAAATAACATTTGAGACTGCAAGAAGACATCAAAATGGCTAGTGTACTAAAAGAATTCTTATGATTTTTGAAGAAAGTTGATAACTCTACTCAGTTGTCTTATTTTTTAAATATCATACAAATTGAACCCTGGCATCAATAGACTTTGTATATCAAGATACCACAATTCAAGTTTCAACGATGAATATTTATCATGCATGTTTTAAATGATATTCAAGTTTATGGTGGTTTTTTTGTTTATATGATGTTATGTGATATTATAATCGTAATTCATGCTTCTAGGCTGCACATCTATATATATATTATTTTTACATGTTTTCTCCATTGTTCGGCCCCTACACCGCAAGTAAATTGTTGCATAGCGTGTGGAATGAGGGGATAGCGGGCCTAAGACCCCTTTAAAGTTTGTTTGAGTGCATTTAAAATGAACTTTTAAGCCTTGCACCTTAAAAGTGACCTCTAAATAACTTCAAACACCTTAACTACCTCATTCTTATTCATTTGTTTTGCAAACAATAATTTCATTCCAAGAGGTTGAGCTTTCATTTTTGCTTGTTCAATTGAATGCGGACCGTGACACAACTTTCTTTTTTCAAAAATTGTTCAACATCATTGAACTAAGAATTTATCACACTTCTATAGAGAAATAGAGGAGTACTACAAACTAAAACACATTACACTTCGGTTCTCACTAACTTGATGTACTCTCCAAAATCTCTCTTCTCTCATGTGGAGAGTTAGAACTATTTGGCCATGCCTTTGCATCATTAGGGAAGTTTTTCTCTTTTAAACAATGTCAAAAGCATGATTGCATACAAATTAGGAAAAATACCTTTGCTTTTAGATTAGAAATGCATGGAAGATTCAAAAAGTATCCTTGATATTACAAAAAGGTATGTGTTTATACACTTCAAACATGCAATCACTCTCAAGACCAATGTAACAATGATACAAAATAACGTTTGAGACTACAAGAAGACGTTAAAATGGCTAGTGTACTAAAATAATTCTTATGATTTTTGAAGAATGTTGATAACTCTACTCAGTTGGCTTCTTTTTCCAATATCATACAAATTGAACCTTGGAATCAATCGACTCTTTATATCAAGCTACCACAATTCAAGTTTCAACGATGAATATTTATCATGCATGTTTTAAATGACATTCAAGTTTATAGTGGTTTTTTTGTTTATATGATGTAATGTGATATTCTAATTGTAATTCATGCTTCTAGGTTGTATATATATTAATTATTTTTACATGTTTTCTCCATTGTTCGTCCCCTACACTGCAAGTAAATGGTTGCATAGCGTGTGGAATGAGGGGGCAGCAGGCTTGAGACCCCTTTAAAGTTTTTTTGAGTGCTTTCTTTTCATTTTTTGTGAGTTTTGTGCCAAGTTTCCTCAAAGAAATGTGGTCTCATAGAATTCCATGACAAGCTAATGCTATTGATAGCCACTCCTAGTTATTAGTTATGTAATGTGAAGTAATTGCATAACGGCTTAGGTTGACTTTGTAAAAACTATATTGTTATTGAAATTTTTTTATCTATCAACATCTAGTTGTTACTTATGCAATGTGAAGTAATGCTTTGAGTTTGAAAGATGTGCAATGCAATGTAATCAGCAATATGAATATAAACTACATAATATTTAACCATTCTTTTTATGCTATTGTACAATGATATTTAACCATTGCTCACTTGATTAAATTTTCAAAGAGTTTAATCATGCACATGAGGAGGAAATTAAATTTCGATTTTCAACTTCTATATATTGAATTATCCAATAATCAAGTGTATGTCCATATACAAAAATGGCATCAATGCCAACTCAAACAAAGTTTTACAATATGTGGCATATGCCAACTCGATATCTATTCAAAATTTACATGCCAAAATGTCTATCTCATCCTAAACTACTGGTGGATTATCAAAATGGAGCCTCTTTGAAGCACTCATTGGCTTTGAAGGTAGTTGCACAAGAAAAAGTAAAACCACAATTGAGATTAGTTATACTATATAATTTAAAATTGAATAATTAACATAAAAATCAGTATACATTGAATTATAATTGAACTCTACAATTGAAATCTTTATTACTTGAAATATACATCTCTTCGAAGGGTTAGGAGTCCTAGAATATACCCCTTTCAAAGAACCAACCAAACCAACTTTTGTAACGTCAATCTATGTATGTGAACAAAAACATAAAATTGATCCAATTTAGCATAGAATTGTCGGTAATAAGAACATATTTACCAAGCACAAAATAAAATAAACACATACCTCTTTAGGCTGATCTTTTTCTTTATCTCCTTAAGGTGTTTCGTCACCTCCTCCTTGAAGTGTTTCAACACCTCCTCCTTCAGGTGTTCGAATACCTACTCCTTCAGGTGTTGTGACACTTGTCAACAATGATGTATAGCTCACAACCGCCTATACATAAAAATGACAAGTACATATAAAACTACAAATCTATGTCAATGTATGCATAATCAATAAAAGATCTTATAAATCTTAATTCAATCAATTTTGAGTTCAATTACCTTTCCCTTATCTAACATTGTGCCTCCATAGTCTGGAAATCGTCGCACCTCACTCGCACTAGGTGTTTCCTACAAGTAGAGAATAAGATAAACATATAAGTTAATATATAATTTCATTAATGACAATTCAAATGACAAGCAAGTATACAGTAAAAAAATGTAAATGAGTGAGTGCAAAAATACATATTGTGTGCATGTCAAGGCCAAATGAAATGGCCCTAAGGGTTCTATCAGTCACCCGTGTGAGCTCCTCCTCAGACATTAACTGTTAAATAGACCATGTAAATAAATATTAGTACTTGATACTATCTCTTATTAATATTCATTTTTTTAAAAATGCAAGTTATAAATTTACACCTTAAATGTTACATGTGTACAATTATTCCAATGTCCACCTCTCTAGCAGGAGAGGACTCTATAGGGTGTGCTCCACTCCCCTGCGTGTGATCTTTTATAATCTCCACATCCTGGATGCCATAATCAGAAGTGTTTAATGGATGCTCAACAGGTTGTACAATAGGACCCAAGCATATCTGTTGGCACGTATTGTAAATATGTGGTACACAAATATGTGGACCCGAGGAGGATGATGCAGCAACACTGGATCCATCGCCAACATCACCAGAATGTGGCTAAGCTACTGAAGAAGCATGGGAAACCAAAAGACCACTCAAAGAGTGAATGGCCTGGATAGTTTGTGTGGTTGCATCCTCTGTAATATCTGGATGTTGTACTGGAGGTGGCGGAGGAAGGAGAGGACAGGGAACATGTGGGTGTGTGACTACTCTAACTACCCCTGGCCTATCCTAGGGCATACCTCCACCAACACCCTGGAAGGGTTTAATGTCAAATTAATTAACATGATGCCCTAACAAAAACTCAGCGTATAATTTTTTAATAAAGTAAAAAGGTACATCAAGATTATTGTTGGGTGGTTTATCAAAAACCATAGACCAACAATCCCAAAAGTTATCTACTATGCCCCTATGCGTGCACCATTTTATAGAAAGTTTTGGTTTGTTAACATTAACTGGCAAACCAGTGCTGGGCTAATAAATAAAGAGGCTATTTTGGCTTTTGTTATTTGGAGATTTTTCACATCATCATAAGATAATCCACATGCATAATATTCCCTCATGGTTTCTCACCACAAATGAAAGGAATTATGTTGGGTGGAGAGGGTTTCTACATTTGTAATTATTCCTGTCAATGTGGTTGACATACGGGATAATCGAGGGATTTTCTTAAAAACATCACAAATTCCCCTCAATTGCTCTAATTTTTCATGAATTAAGTCTTCAATTGATGGTTGCGAAGGTGGTGGAGCATTTGGCATTTTTGTATTTTGATTCTTAGCTGGTGGATTTTCATTCTCAACTGGTGGAATTTGTGCATTCCCATTCTCAACAGCCATAATGCCTGATTAAAGTTAAAAATAATTAATCTAATTAAAATTAGACAATATAAGTGAAAATATTATAAAAATACCCTAGTTTTAAAAAAAAATCCAAAAAAAACCCTACTTTTTAACAAAAATCTATAAAATTCTCTAATTTTTAATACAAATACATAAGCAACACTATTTTTAAATCAAAATCCATAAAAAACATTCATTTTTTATCAAAATCCATTCTAAACTCAATTTTTTCATAAAAATTCAATCAAAAACCCTATTTTGAAAAAATCCACACAAAACATTCATTTTTTTATCAAAATCCATTCTAAACTCAATTTTTCATAAAAATTCAATCAAAAACCCTATTTTGAAAAAAAATCCACAAAAAACATTCATTTTTTATCAAAATCCATTCTAAACTCAAATTTTTCATGAAAATTCAATCAAAAACCCTATTTTGAAAAAAAATCCACAAAAACTAATTGAAATTATCCAAATCTAATTCAAAATTGAATCAAAGCAAATAAAAATCTAAAATCTTACCTTTTCAAATCAGATATTGGCGAAATCAGATATTCATTACACGAAGAACCTCCTTACTGTGTGCCCATGGGTTGTTGACTGTCAAATGATTTTAAAACAACCACAAAATTTGTATATATATACTTTTTACAAATCGGATATCCGATTTGGAAAACTAGGATTGGTGTTTGCTTTGGTGGTGTGTACTAACACCCAAGCCTAAAAAAATTCAACACGGTATTTTCGCGTTTTTGGGTCAATGAAAGATGTGTTTTTTTCCTCATTGCCACTTTTTGGCCCACCATGATCCTGCACATACCCAGGGTATGTTTTACTGTAGGAGGTACTACAGTCAGTTGTATTTCAAGACTACAAAAGGTTGTTGTGCTTTCAACTACTGAAGTTGAGTATGTTGTTGCTATGGAAGCTAGCAAGGAGATGATGTGGTTAAAACGTTTTTTGGAGGAATTGGGACAACGACAATAAGATAGCCCTTTGTACACTGATAGCCAAAGTGTCATTCATCTTGGTCCAATCTTCCTAAACCCTAACAAGAAGATAGATTAGATGGTTTATAGTGGAGGATTAATTAGAAGAGGAAAGTTTGGGATTGGTTTTAGATGAGAGTGGAAATTAGGATGATGAATTAGAAATAGATTGGGGATTATAAGAATAGGACCTAAGGATGAAGATGGAGGATGAGATTTGATTTGGAGGTCAAATTTAAGACCTTAAAATTATTTAACTTTATGGAGGATGATTCTTTGTACTTAAGATAGACTAACACTCTTAAGTAAGAGTTGATTGGATTTGTATTCTACTTAAGATAGGAAAATTTCTTAAGTATGAATTGATGGGATTTTATGACTATAATGAAGATAGATTAACATTCTCAAGAAAGTTTGGATTAAGGATGGGATCAACTTAAGGTCTTGATTTTTGATTGGGATATTAGTTTTAAAATGGATGATAGTGGATCAATGTTGTGATCCTTGGGTGAAGGGTTTTGATGATGATGATGATAGGATTTGGTGTATTAAGTCCTTAACTAAATTTTGATGTTAAAAATATTTTTTTTATTAAGGATTGTGGATTGGATGATTAGTTGAGATAGATAGATGGATAATGGGTTATTGGATTTGGATGAGGGTTAAATGGATTATATTAGAATTTGGTTGGAAGGGGATTAGGTTGACAAGGGGATTAGGCTAAGATGATAATGAAGGATGTGGATTAAGGATGATAATGGATATAATATAATTAAGACAATATGAATGATGAAAATGGACTAAGAATAGGGAATTTTTATGTTGATTATGGAGGATGCTTAGGATGTGGACTAGGAACTTGATTGGATTAAGAAAATTAATTAGGATTAGAGTCATAAATAATAGATTAGGGATGGATTTGGAGATAGATTGAGATGAGAGGGATTGGAGAATTCAGGATTATTACAGGAAAATGGAGGATTAGAAAGATTAGGGACATAATTATGATGATTATGAATGTTTAATATGAGATTATTAAGATGAAAATGAATGATTAAGATGAAGACCTAGATTATTATGATGAAAAGGGATGATTAGGATGAGATTAGGAATTAGATTATATGATTAGGGTGATTAAGGATGAGATGATTATAATGAAAATGAATCATTAGGATGAGATGATGGGGATGAAAACGGATTATAATGAGGTGATTAAGATGATTAGGAATGATCGGCATGAGGTGATTGGGATGCAAAGAGATTATTAATATGAGATGATTGGGATGCAAAGGGATGATTAGGATGAGGTGATTAGGATGAAAGAGATTATTAGGACAAGATGATTTGGATGAAAATTTTGACTTAGAGATTATGTGCAAATATTGACTTGGAGGAAACCTAGACTTAAGCACGCAAAGATAAAATATTTATTTGGTTTTGGAATATTTATTTTTTTGGTTTTTTATTTTATTTATTTTTGGATATTTTATTTTTCTAATTTTTTGGATTTTATGATTAATGATGAAATAATACAAGGAAATAATGCAAAGTACAAAATATTATGGCTCAATTTGGATTAGCGCCCCCTTTTGGTTTCAAGTGGAGAAGATGATCTAAACATTCAAGCACATAAGACAATGCACAAGACTAAGTCAAGTGGGATTATCAATCTTTGTAGGCACAATGCATCACAAGAAAAGATGGCCAAAAAGTCTCAACTAGGATTTACAAGCTCACCTAGGGTTATCCTTTATATACCACAAGGGTACGTGTGGTATAATCCATAGATGAAAGGTATAATCCATAGATGAAAAGGAATAATTTCAAATAACTAGGTAGAGAGGATAACCCACTCTCCACCTTCATTTCTCTAAGGTATAAATTTTTTAGAGGCTTAGCCCAGATTGGCAATATTCCACTTCCAAGAGAGGTTTCTTTCAATTCACCTCCTACTCTTTATACTTTATCAGAACACGAAAGTTGAGTTCGTCCCCTAGGGTGATGAAATACATAGGCAAGCCTCCTAAAAAAGAAAAAATATCACTTATTTTTATCCTCAAGATCACTCTGGGGTGTGAGAGGAGGGCATACGTGAGTCTTGGGGATTTAAAAACACTTATTTATTTTAGAGCCTAAATCAAAATGTGAATGGTAAATTTTAAGCCCAAGTTTAAATGTGACAAAAACACACCAAATAAAATAGTCTAAAGTTAAAATATTTAATTAATGGATTCTTTAAATGATTTTTTGATAGATTTTAAGAAATCGCTAAAAAATGATTTTATATGAAGTTATCAGCATTTGAAGATTTAAAATAAAGGTTGAATTTAAATGAGTGCACCTAATTTTTGGAGAAAAATATAAAAAATATACTTGCACCAAAGATCTCTGAATTAGTTTTCCAACACCTTTTGAATTTCAAATATCTAATTTGTGGGGTAAAAGTTATGCTCAATTTTGTGAAATAACTTCTTAAAGGATTGCATGGAAGGAAGGGGGTTAGGTTTAGCCCCTTGGTGCCTAGTGCTCAACTACCTAGGTGACTAGATGCTAGCAATAGGCCTTAGGCACCAAGCTTCAATAGTGCCTTTAGTTTCCCATATGACCAAGGGCTACAAGCCCAAAAAAAATTTTAAAAAATAAAATAAAATGAATATCAAACTTTTTTAAAAAATTAATCATAAAAAATAGTCTAAAGTCTACGTGATTAAATTTTAAGCTAAGAATAAAGGGGCATAAACTTTTAAAATCTTGCACAATCGGGTATACCACATAATTTGTGAGCTCTATGTACTTCATAGGATGCACACTTGTGTGAGTATATACTCACAAATACCCCATGATCTTCATCATTGAATCTTGTAGATATATACTCAAAAAATGGTAGGATATACACAACAAAATAGAGGTATATTCCATAAAAATATGCAATATACATAATGTGTATGAATTCAATGAAACCCTTTGTCAAATACCCATTATATATTTAACATAAAACCCTATATTTGTATATATACATGTAGTGAAAATATGTCAAACCCTTGTGTATACCTCTCTAAATGGGACAAATTTGTGTATATACACCTATTGTGACTATATACCTAAGATTTATGTGTATATGTTTTCAACTAACATGTATATTCAATAATTATCTCTCATATCTACAAAAAACTAAAACAGGCACAGTAAAACCTTTGGCCATGTGGTTGTACGGTAAGATTTGAAGATTATCTCTCTACCCAAGACCACCTACAAAAATAATTGATTCCTTCCACAAGAGGGTATGCAAGAATATGAGCTTGCTTTATGTTAAGACCTATCAAAAATTATAATGAGGTATGAAGTATGTTACAAATGTGTACAATGACCTTGCTTATATAGGCAAGGTGAGGAATAGGATTAAACATGATTGTGACATGTGTCTTAATCCTATGAAATGAGATAACTAACAACCTAACAACCTAGGAATCAAGCATTAAAAGATAGAAAGATAAGATATAGACATGCCAACTGAGACTTCCAGAAGGAATCTTATAGCCTAAGTAAAATTAACATTTGAATAAGTCCCCTAAGTCCCTAGCAAGGTAAATTACTAGGTACAAGACATATATTCACACCAACACCCCCTCTTAAGTGCAACTTAAACATGCAAATATGGGTCCCAATTATAAGGTCGTTTTAGGTATCCATGTACAAATGCAAATGCAATCTCTCACAAATAGAGAAAAGGAGAAAATTGAGTGAGAAGAAACTCCTCCCCAAAAGAGATAAAATAAAAAATTAAGCGATGAAAGATGGACTCCATGATACCCCCAAGTACACCATCTATCATATATACATTACAGTCAATAGCCCCCCATAAGAGGGAAATAGAGAGACTATGTAGCCCCCCCACAATGTGTAATCACCTGCAAAAATGGTAAGTGCTTGAATAAAAAACATGATCCAATGTCAAAAAACAACTAGTCTCCCTTTTGGAAGAAACAAAACCAAGTACAAATGCAAGAATGCTTCCCATTATAGATATGAATTGAAAGAAAGAAGCATAAATATGTATGATGATGTCTCTGAAATTCTCTCATGTGTCTCTTATTACCAATTTTTTCTATAGCTCAATTGGTGGAGCTAATCAAATACTATTATATCTTAAAGTGAAAAATACAGTTATTTTTGCATATGCTTAAGTGTTATTTTCATTTTATTTATCATTTACTTAGTGATAGTTATGCATTGCAATGAGAAAACTGAGTTTCAAGAGTTGCTATTTAGTGTTTCACAATCAAATGGAGTATAGAATTGAGCATACAAATGGTAAAGCATGACTGAATGCTTTCATCTATTTCATAAAGTAATTCATATTTACAAGATTTCATTTGATTGCGAGAATTCAAATGATGATACAAATTTGCATTGAGATGCATTTTCCTTTCAGAATGAAAAGCAGAAAGAGAAATTAAATATCCACACAAGTCATGGATGTAACTGTTACAATGCATCATAAGCAGCACACTACACTATGGAAGATGCATGGAAAGGAAAAATCACATAAGTATGAACATAATCATCATTGCCTGTTGTTAATGACCGATGCAGAAGTGGTGCACCATCTACCTTCTTCAAGCTCTGATTGACCTATATGGAGGAAAAGAGGGATGTTAGAGCTCCGACTATGAACATACCTACATGAACCATCAACAATAATGTAGAATGCTATTGATCATGCATTGAAACAATCAAGGAAGAAACAGAAACATGAACTAAAAAGCAAACATCATCATTACATATTGATTTTTATGCTAACATTGTTTGTTTCTTTGTGCAGGTATAGGAAAATTCATATAGCTGATTATCTTTGAAGACCAAGCATGTGGGAAAAAATGGGCTCCCACAAGGGTAGAGCTCAGAATGTTGCCCCTTATACATTACAGATGGGGGCTGAGAGAAGGAGTGCAATCATCATGCTCATCAAGAAAGGAAATATACAACTGAAAGAGTAAAACAAAGTTCATCCATCAGGTTATTAAGCTGACTGTTCACTCATAACAATCAAGTATTCTTCCTGAAACCTACAAGTGAACAATAGGTTTAAATGAGCCCAATCAATTCAACTGGGATACATCATTTTCATAATTGCAAATCATAGGTGTTGATGTACAGTTTGCATTTTTCTGTCATAAGTGTTGTTATGTATCTTGCTTTATGATATTTCAGCAGTATTCTATCTTTAAGCAATGATAGTGAACAAGCATACATAATGCCTCAACAAAGAGTGTTGTTTCAGATGTTCATTTTAGAAGAGAGAAAGGCATAATATAGTTTTGATTAAATGGAACATAAAAATGCATGAAGAGTGCCAGTTAGAATAGCCTAAAATGAAATAACAGTCAAGCATGGATACATGTGAAGAGCTCTAGTTTCTCATTTGAATGGAAGGGGATAAGTATCAGGTAATCCATTGTAACTGTAATGCATAAGGGTAAATGTTGCATTAAGTGAAGTTTGTGCATTACTGTCTTTAAAAAAGAAAAAATCAGGAAATACACTCCTTTGGAGATTTATTCTGTCATTTAAAGTATATCTTCAAAGAATAATTTACAAATATCAGGCAGACAAATCTGGATAGATAGCACAAAATTACAATGTGAAGAGGTTGTTTCCAGAATGAGCAAAGAAGGACAAAGCATGATGGATCTTTACAGATGCAAGCTGACAAAATATAAAATGACATGAAAATCACATTAATGTATAAAATGCTAAAGCAGGTGAAATCTATAGGTGTGAACTAAGAAATTCCTATGTGAAGATGGTAACTTTTGTAAAAAGGAATGAGTTCCATATGTTGTTTTGAAAATACAGAGTTTTCAAAATATAGGATCTTTGTTGTTCAGTTATTTTATGAGTTTTTGATCCTATAAACAACAAATTCCTTCACAAAATCCACCTAGGGTTATGTTATTTCTTCTCATGTGAAAGTAGAAAATTGAAATCTACAAGGACAAGCTACCATACAGCCAAAGGGAAAGCAATAAATTATAAAGAAAATGGACCCATGTGTGTTTTATCCTAGAAATTGTACTACAGAATGCCATGATGGGTCGAGACCAAATTTTGAATAAATAACAAATACAGATTCTTGTGTATTCTTTCAGAATACCCATATTGGGGTTTGAAATTTAGATACAGATGTTATGATTTACAGCCTACCCACCTTGGGGTTTTCATAGAATACAAAATTTCTTCATTATTATAAGTACCCATGTGAGGATTTTCAACTTGAAGGCAGAGGAGTGTGTTTTCTTTAAAATATCATTTACCCATGAGGGGTTTTATAAGAAACAACACAAAGTAAAAATAAATCATGGATGGTTCAAGCCCATAAAGGTTCTAAATGCCCAGTTTGAGCATGAGTGGTCGCGGCCTGTTATATTTTTTTTTTCCTTGCATCTATAAGCTTTGCTCAAATGAAAACAACAAATAGAAACAAATTCTTATCATCAATTGCCTATGGAAGAACAAATAGCCCTCAGTCGAGCTCTCATAGAGATTTTGAATCAAGGGTTGAGCTCATATGCTGGCAGCCAAAAGAGAGCAGAGTTGAAGCACAAGAAAATGAGTGAAAATTAGAGAAATATACATATGATGGCACGGCCTGCAATGGGCCTATTTTGTTACAAAGAGTATCTCTCTTTCCAAAATGAACTTTTAAGGGTATTTGTTTGACAAGAAAGGTGGGAGGAAAGGTAAACTTACCATCTCGTGCCAATACAGGAACACTGGCCGAGGCCAAAGCATTCATAGGAAACTCCAAACTCAGAGCTCGAACTTCCTCATGGCGGCCGGGAAGAATTGAGATACATAAATAATAAAGTTTCATTAGAAATATGTTACAGTCGTGAGCTATGTGGCTTTTTATCATCAAAAGGAGTCAAAAAAGAAATAAATAAATGATAGTCAAGCTTACCATGAGTAGCAGAGACCAAATCTGGTGAAGATTCAACCACAGAAAGCACAAAAGGAGTTTCATAGCTCAAACCCTAAGTATGGTGGTGCCTCTTGCAGTTTTCACTCTCCAAGCCAAACATGAAATGAAATGATTTTAGGTTTTGCTTTTGGTTTTACTATCAACCCTAATTCGACTTAGATCATATTTTGCATTAGTCTTGAAGTGATAATTATCTAAGTCAAAATGCACCATGGGGGTCGATCACTTTATGCCATGATTTAACCATTTCTTTAGAAACATTTATCTCTAAGTCCCAATTCATAGTGAATGTCGATTTCAATGCCTTAGGAATTTTTGAAATATTGTGTTCAAAGCCCAACAAATATGGTGGCCGATAAAAGCTTTGGCTTTTATTTTGCATTTGAATTCCATTTTATTGATTTTAAAGAAATCAATTAATATTCATACCTATTATTTGTTGTGGTTGATTTTTTAGAAATCAACTATGGATTGGGGAAATATTTTCAAAAGGGGAATATTGATAAGAGATATTCTATATTTTATAAAAAAAATTTAGAAAATCAAGTATTGTAATTGGAGAAATAAGGTTGTGTAATTTTGCAAAAGATTTCAAAAATATTTAATTGCAAAAATAGGTCAGATCGTGAGAAGATAAGATCTGCAAACTATGTAAAGTGGGAATAAAAACAAATTGTTTTATTCTTTGTTATTTTTAGCATATTGATGTTGTTTTCTTCCTTTGGTTGAATTTGAGATTCCTGCTGGAGAGATAAGATGTTTTTTTGCTTTAAAAGCATATTTAGCCTGTTTTTAGAGGTTTGACAACATGTGCATGCAAAAAGTAAGTTTTTTCCACTTTTGTGCAAGCTTATTGAGCGGTTTTGATACTTTTTCTTGAACTTTTCTTTTTGAACTCAGATTAGGGTTTTGGAGCTATTTATCTTGAAGAAGACTTAGTTTTTTCTTCTTCTGAGTTCAGATGGTGGTTTCTTGCTCTTAAAATTTTAAGCTAGTAAACTTATTTGTACTCAGTTCAGGCAGACACACTCTTTCAATTTCAATAAAGTAGCAAGGTTCTCCTTTTCATTTCTTGTCTCAGCCTTGTAACAGCAATTTGATGTCTTTGTGTTTTCAAGCTTAAAGCCTTGTATGTCTTGATTTTATGAGTCTTTGCATAGAATTTCATGTTTTTAGGTTGCATGAGGTATTCAATACTTTCGAATCTTCATGCAAATTACTGATGAAATCATGTACCAATGAGATTGTGAGAGCTATTGTAATAGAGTAATTGTTGTGAGTGATAGAATTTGGATCTCAGAAAATACAATGAATCATTAGTTAGTTTTAAATTTCATTTTCAGTTATCCTTTTATCCTTTTCCTCGAAGATCACTTAGATTAGGATTATCATTTAGAGAGCCAGCTCACTCTGGAGATTCCTTCTTCGCTCAGATCACCCACATCTGAAGAAGGTTTCCATGTGTCATTAGATTGTTGAATTTCATATTTAGCAGGGTGAAAATCTAATTGATAACATCTCCTTATCCACTAATGATGAAGATGCCACAATCAAATCAAGTACATGCCCAAACAAAGAAGAAGGTGACAAACCAAGATTACGCATAAGCAGATGTTGAACAAGATCCAAAGAAAAATATGGTTTGACAATAGATGAGTAATTAATGTCATCAAAGAGGAGAGATAACCCCTCAAATGTGTCCTCCAAATTTGAAATGTGAGACCCCACAAACAAGGATGTAATGTTTGATAAATAAATCCCAATCAAGAAGAAAAGGAGATGTGTTTTTGAATGAATCGCTATAATTTTTCAATGAATCACCAACAAAAGATAAATGGTCTTGTTGAATAGGAATTGTGGGAGCCTCAATCAATGACTATGCACAATGAATCACTAGAGTTGAAATTATAACAAATATATCTGATGGAGAAGAAGGATCATCTAAAGAAACCTCATCATCCTCATATTAAGATTCAAAGTATTACAAATCTTCAAACTCCCACATAGTATCGTGATCATAGGGTATCCATTCTAAAAATGAAGAGGCACAAGACAATCTAAAATAGGATAATCTAGGAATAGTTGAGTTTCACGATCTCCATATGTCTCCCAATTTTAGTCCAAAGAGTATGAGTATACTCAAAATGATTAATAGCATTCAAAATGGCATCATCAATATGCATAGTAATAACTCCTAAGACATTATCCCTTTTGCAATTCCAAGAAAATTTCTTACTAGTTATAGCTACAGGGGGAACAAGACCATACAAATGTGGCAACAAATGAAGCCAATGGAGATGTTTTATGATGTCATCTCTCTATTTTTTTTAGTTTCCCCTTTTCAGCATAATTGGAGAAGGATGAAATGAAAACCCCATAATGAGCTATGATAAATCTCAAAAATTAAAAAGAAATTAACCTTCAATAGCAATTAGAAACCCCAAACATGATGTATACTACAAATGAACCCTTCCAAAACTAACAAAACCTCTCCAAGAGTTAGGATATTTGAGTAATTGGTCACAATGCCAAATATACAAAATACTGAATAAATAATATCTAGGGTTGAATCTAGAAAAAGTGCATGTGCACAATAATAGAGCTCCTTAATACCTTTTTGATGCTGCAAAAATCATGAAAAATGGAGATCTAGGTAAAATTTTAAGAGCTCAAAGGTCCAAATGGGAGATTTTAATTCAATTGAAAATAAATTGTATCTGTAGAAAAATAAACTTGCACCACTATAAAGTACATGGAACTAGTTTTCCATCAATATCTCATTTGAAAAAAATTGATATCCTAGCAAAACGTTATGCCCGTTGAAAAAATTGCCCAATGAGGGTATGGTAGGCTAAATGGGAACAAAAATCTAGCCCTTGAGGGATGACGTGTGGTCACCCACATGATTGTGGATTTGTGGATTAAGGCTTGTGGGTGGTGCAAGCACCTATTGCTTGCCATTGCAAGTGAAGCCTCCTGTGCCCAACCTCCCCACCATCCACCTAATATTTACGAGCTGACAAGATTGACAAGTTGGTAGAGAAAGCCAACAAACGTGGTACGACTCTGCCAATTGGCAAAGAAAATGTATTTTGATTGCAATTTTTATAAACCCTAAAAAAAATATAATTTTTACCTAAAACTATAAGCCCATAGAAATTTAGTTTTGAATTAAAAAAATTTGAGAAAAACATTTGTACCGCCTATACCGGGGGTCGTACAACATGCCTGAGTTTTTTGCCTAAAAAATACCTGATGCCTAATATAGGTTTATTTTATATCAAACTTCGTCTCTCAGGCCTCCCAAACATTATGGTGAGGTCGATTTGGGCTCAAAGTGTGCCAAAAGCTCTACTACCTTTAGGTCTTGAAATCTTCAAACCTTTGTAACTTTTGGAAAACATATATGATTTAGGATAAACAAAAGCCATCTTGACTTTCTCAATTTCCTTGGACTCAAAATGAGCTTAGATTTCCTCCAACATGAGCCAAAAATGACTTGCAATGAAAACCCACATAGAGAAACCCTCCAAATTTGGTATTTTTCCAAGTTTTTTTTATTCTCAAGTTCACCATATGGTGCAAGGGAAGAGCATACTCAACCTTACTAAAAATAACCTAGATCTCTCACTGGCGATAGCTCAACCCTCAAATCTGAGAAGAGTTTTGTAAGGCTTGGATCTGATACCATGTAAGAGTTGAAGATTAGCTTTATACCCAAGACCACCTGCAAAAATAATTGATTCCTTCCATAAGAGGGTATGCAATAATATGAGTTTGCTTGATATTAAGACCTATCAAAAATGATGATGAGATATGAAGTATGTTACAAATTTGTACAATGACCTTTCTTATATAGGCAAGGTGAGGAATAGGATTAAGCATGATTGTGGCATGTGTCTTAATCCTATGACATGAGATAACTAATAACCTAGGAATCAAGCATTAAAATCTAAAAAGATAAGATATAGACATGCCAACTAATACTTCTAGAAGGAATCTTATATCCTAAGTAAACTTAACATGTGAATAAGTCCCTAGAAAGGTAAATTAATATGTACAAGACATATATTCACACCAACACATACAACAAGCCTTGATGGGTCCTAAAAAACTTTAAAATTATGATTGTAAGAAAAATATTGCAAATTTTATATAAAAATGCATCTCTCAACCCTTCTAAGCACAACCATGAGGCTATTTTGCAATTTGATACTCCTATAAAAGTTGACCTCAAAGACCCACTCAACAAATCCTTCAATTGCAAGATCATCAAAGCACAATTGTGAGGTTATTCTGCGATTTGAGACTTCTATAAAAATTTGACCTCCAACACCCACTTAACAAAGCCTTCACTTGGAAGATCAAACTCACAAGGGAAAGTGTTATATGTAAAGATTCATGTTGGCTTCACAAAAATGTGTGCATGTAAATGACATAACTACAATATGCATCAAATCTAGGCTATATCAAACCAAATACATGTAAACCTCAAAAATATCAAGTGTAGTATGTTGATAGATTGATGGCTTGGGTGTGGTTGCTCAAGATTTTGACAGCATGATGGTATGATAAAGTAAGGTTCAAAAGAAATTTGGACAACATAATAATATCATGAGATTATGTTTCACAAATGCGATGAGAGGCCTCTCATTTATAGAATTTACATGAGATAAGTCAAGGGGCGAGATGAATTGGTTGATGGATGACTAGGATTGAATGAGGATTAGGATTTTGATCAATATTTGTAGTCATGTGAAAAGTGTCACATGAGGGATAAGGGCTAGGTTTAGAATTTTATTAGGTAAACATTATTATGTGAATGGCTAAGATAAAGAAATGTGATAGGAAATGGATTCAAATGAGATGAAAAGTTATTTTGAATTTTGGGAAATGTCTAGGCTCAATGAATCTAGATAAGGTCTTATTTAGTCATGTGAGAGGGACACTTATCAAATGATGACTAGTTTCGATTATAATCCATGTGAATGAATCTAATGGATAGGATTAAATAGACAACCTGGTTGAGGGATAAAGTGGAATAAATATTAGAGGAAAAGGTTGTGAGGATTAATTAGCTTAAATTAATTAATTAATTTAGTTGGAGGGTTTTGGGATAAGGCTAGAATTAATTAATTAAATAAATATTTTTAATTAAATTGAGGGAGGATAAGGGTATGGGTAAATTAATATTTATTTAATTAATGGCTTAAGATAGGTTTGGTTGGGTAAGGTCATATTTTAGGTGTCTACAACCACCTCTTGCAAGTTTTGAGGAAGTTAACTTGCCACCACTCACTATTAGTGGGATTTAATTGCTCAGTCTTCTCCATTATGCATGTTGGTAGTTTCCTCCCTCTTTTTAATATGTACATCTCATTCTTAGCTTAATGATATAATGATTTATCCAATTTATGTATTCTTTTGTGTATAATTTTATGTTTTCTAATCTTGTAAGAAGGAGCATGCAATTATTTGTCATTCATGCCTTGATCTAGTGTTGGAATTCTATTTATAGATATTGGAAATTTTTACATGGTATGAGAGCCATTTGGTTTTGACTATCAGGTTTGTTATTGTTGAGATTTTTTAAAAATAGTAGTGTATGCATTCATGTATTTTTTATGTGTTCATTTCTTTTTATGGGCATTGGAAAATACTATGGATTTGATTTTGAGTATGAAGAGGTAACTAATTTTTCTTATACATTTCCATTCAAATCTTATCAACATGAAAAAGGGTAATAATGTGAAAGAGGGTGAAAGCATAATTGTTGTAGTAAATAGGCAATCACCTAATAATTAATTAATCATTTAATTATTAGACCCCTTTTACTTTAATTACTTAAGAAAAACTTAGGAGTAGTTTTTATTATTGGATTTGGCTATTTATAGGTCAATTTGTCTCATTGAATAGGATTAGGACACCTATCACAATCTAATCAAATCCTCATTTAGGGTTTTCTTTTTTAATTTTATAATCATTCATTATTGTTCATTGTAAATAATTCACATCCAATTCACAATTATATCACAAGTTAATCTCAATATTAGATACTTATGTGGATCATGTGCCTTTTCAAGGTTGTATAAGCATAATAATTTATATTTATCTTTAGATGCGATAGGTGTTTTGGTTGCAGGTGATTTCTAGGAGTTATAGGGTTCGCTATCAACTCCAACATGGTATCATAGCACCAGATTTGTGACTTCCTATCTAAATTTTGAGAGATCTAGCCTTGAGGGAAAAACTAGCTCATCCTAAAGTGAAACAAGCATCATCGTTGAGTCTATAATGATCAAAAACCTAAGGAACACTTGTCTCTTCACTCAAATATGAGCAATTACAAAAAAAGGATATTTTTAGGGGCTACACAGATCCCTAGAAAAAATTGTGCATTCATACAGATCCATATAGTTGTAACAAGCCCCTGTGAAAGTACAGTGTTCAAGTTAAAAAATAGTCTTTTCAAAAAAATTATAGAATAAAAAAAATCAAAAAAAGAAAAAAATAAGGGAGGTGACTTTTTGATTCCCTAAGGTACTCATGTTGACAATCGTAACATTGATAGAAACCAAATCGATATTTCATACTATCGATTTGACCAAGCTCAAATCATCACTAGTGATGGTATATCATCACCACTTCAGGGGTTTTAAATCTCTTTGACCACTACCGTCATAAAATCAGTGGTGCAAGAAGAATATTCCATTGAATTCTCAGTGTGCACCAAATATTTTAGCATCTACTCGACAATTCTGATAGCATCCCATCCAAGAGGAATATTTCAATCCTCTATGGGAATATATCATCAATTTTTTTATTTTTTAAGGGACTTAATTTTTTTGTGACTAAGGGAATATTCACAGCATATTCTACTAACATTAGCATGATGTCATGTTGATGTCAATCGTACATCTTTTTCTTTACCCAGGCTCGTAGCCTCCATTTGGCCTAAAGGAGCAATTTTTTTCTTTTCACCATAACTTGGACATACAATGTCGAAATTGGGCAAACAAGATATCTCAAAAATCTAGTTTCATCTATTTTTCAATCATAAAGGTCTCATCATCAAATTTTTTACTGGTATATTTTATTCTCAATCAAAGTCAGATAACCATTTTCTACTCCTAAGCTCATAAATTTTCACTTAGATATTTTATTTTCATGATGCTTGTGGCATTTGAAAGGTATTTCAGACCTCTTCATATATATTCATGCAATTTTTCCATAATCTACCCCAAGCATATTTTATTCATTTTTTTGTGATTCCAAATTCCACTTAATTACTTGGATATCTTGGTACTTGGAAATTATTTTTTTGTGTGATATGACTTAATTTGATCTACTTTACATGTACCAAGGGTATTATTCTTTGATTTTTTTATTTGATAAATTATCATGGGTTTTTTGTTCATCCTTTTATGGTCATCATAGAAAAAGATAATTATGAGCCTTGGAAAAATGACATCCTGACACATCTCAGGTGACATGATCTTTTTCCTTATCTTTATGGACTTGTACATTCCCCAAACACACCAAAGAGTAGATGAACATGGGGTATTAGCATTGGTCATGTTGGGGGAGTGATTTTCTCTAGTGTTGATCATGAAATTATGTAAGTTGTATCAAATATTGATTGTCCCCACACACATTGGACTCAACTTTGGGATATCTATGGAAACCCTCATATCTCTCCATTCCTAGAGGATCCTACTGTAGATTGTAGCATTCCTCTTGTAAATGAAAATTGTAAACCTTTTGATGATGATGCTTTGGAGGATATTGAATATATCATAGGTCTTACATATTTTGATGGTTTAGATACTTGTATTCATGTTTTCACTCTTTATATTGAGACCCAATCTCCATCTTTTATCGTTCTTGGTCAACTTGGAATCACCACATCCTTGGACCCTATTGGTTTAGTGTAGCAAGACATTCATCTTCTTCTAGACATAACTACTTGGGATTTGTATCTTGCAGACATATCATCCTTATTTATAGATTCTGATATTGCAATATGGAGGATTACTTTGAGGACATTCATATCCTCTTCTTTGATAGTTACATCATCATTGTTGGTCCATCATCTTCATCGCCTTTGTAGTTTATTTTACACTAGTCTTCATCAGTTTCTAGATTGAAATTATCTCATTTTGGTATGTGGATATTTAAACAATTTTTAGAGGCATTCATCATTTGGATTTGGATTCCTGATTCTTCCATATTTTGGGAATGAATTCTTTAATCATCAATGGATTTTTTTCTTCCTAAGGGGAGAAATCGTGTTTGTAGGTAGTGAATTGTGTTTTGTCTTTAGGAATTCATCATGGGCATAGGAGCTCCTTCTTTATGGGGGGTTTATATCCCCATTTTATCTCTCTTAATGGTTCCACATCTAATATACTTGTATGACAAGCAATCCTTGGGGGTCACATTGAGTTCTCCTATCCTTCTTTCACTGATACGGTTATTTCATTTTCTCTCTTTTGGAGAGTAGTTTTTTCCCATGTTGTTTTCTCCCTTTATCTGGTTATGAGAGATTCATTTGTTTGTACATGGGTAACTCATTAGGCCTTGTAACCAAGACCCATTCATATATCCATAATTTTTTTCTTAATCATGTTTTTATCTTCTCGCGAAGTTGATCTTAAGGGGGGTGTTTTTTATTAGCAATAAATAGGTTTTTATGGGACCAAAAACCTTTTACAAGGTAGATAAGGTGTAAGGAAAATAATCATCAAACTAACCATAGCCCATAGGCAGCAACCAAACACAAGTATTCAAATCAGCTCAAGTTACAACAAATGGGTTTTGAGGGACCTTCAACCCAATACAACTAGGATTTTTACAGGGACCTTGAAGCTAGACAAACAATCAAGTTTTTTCAAGAATTGAAAACCCAACAATATGTAATCTCCAAACCACAGTAAACCTTCCACTCAATGTAAGCAACATTGATCCTAGACAATTTTTAACTCCCCACCTCAAAAGGAAAGTAAGAGAGCACCACAATGTACTAAAAAAAAAATAGCTTCCTTGTAGCTCCACTCAACTTGAAAAACCATCCCAAACTCCACCTCAATAGGAACACACAAGAGAAAAGTAGACTCTCCACTAAACCTATAGCATGCAACTCCACCTCAATAGGAGAAGTCATTGCCTCAATAAGAGCATTCTTCACCTCTAAAGAAGAAATTGACTATAGCACCCAATAGAAAGCAATCACTCTAGTAGCACAAGAAATCACATCCTTAAGCACTAAGAGGGAAGGAGAAAGGAAGAGAGACTTAGAGATTATATCAGCCAGCAACATTAGTAACCCACACACCAGCAATTGGGTCTTTAAGATAAAATCATCAGTCAGCCCCTCCAATAGCAGAAAAATAGAAAAACCAATAGAAACATTTCCCAAAGAGATGCTAACAGCAACCTAGACATCAATCGTTTGCGGCCCGTCATCCATCTACAACCCGTTAGGAAACCACAACCAAAGAAACCTTATTGTTGATAGAGAAACCTCCAACAATAGTCCACTAGAGAGAAAAGGGAAACTCATACTAGAAAAAAGAAGGGAACTAGCCAATCCATTTAGCACCCCATCCTCCTTGACATTCCAGTCAAGAATAAGAGATAGGCAAAAATCCCAACATAGTCCAGAATAAGAGAACCAAACCTCACCCTAGACAATAGTAAGTGATCTAAATCCAACAACAACCCAAAGAAACCAACAAAAAATCTCCCAAAGAGATGTCAATAGCAACCCAGTTGTCAAGCATCCATGACTAGTTAGTCATCTACAACCCATCAGGAAACCATAGCCCAATCGCCTCATCCTTAGAAAACTTCTAGAATAGAAACCCAGCCAAAGAATAAAAAATAGTGAGTAGCCACAACCACCAAAAAATCAGCAAAGAAAGCTCGAGGGGGCAGTGGGAAACCAAAAAGGAAGGAGGCAAAGATTAGGCCAACACTAAGAGCACACCAGCCATCCCAATACACCAATTAGGACCAAAGATAAGCCTATCCACAACCAAACCCTCCTCAAAGGACCCAAAGCACACAACAAAGGAACTCACTAGCTGAAAAGATAGCAGCAGAAACAACACACCAGGTAGCAAGAAAGCAATAGAAGAAAACTACCACTCACAAGCCACACCCACACAATGGAAAGAGAACACTCTTCACCCAACCAAACCATAGAAATAAAAATACCTCTGGCCAAACATCTACAAACCACAAGAAGAGCAACCCAAAGTAGCCAAAACCAACAACAACCTGACCACCACCAGCTAGAAAAATCCAAAGGGGAAAAGGGAAACCAAGGATAGAGGGATCATAGAATAAGCCAACATAATGAGCACACTAGCTGCCCCAATATGTCAATCAGGGCCAAAGATAATCCATTCCACAACCAACCCCAACTCAAAGGACCCAAAGCACACCATAGAGGAACTCTCCAGTCGCTAACCAACAACAAAAGGCATCAGCGAAGCACCAACTAATCCAATGACCAAAGCTTTCACCAGCAACTCGACAATCGTCTGTGACCCAATCACATCCAACAGCCACACCAGACAGCTGAACCCTTCTGCTTCCATGTCAACTCCAATAAGCCAACCATTAGGAAGCATTAGCTACAACCCATCTGCCTCATCCTCAGAATCTGCATCTCCCTCACCCTCTACAATAGAGGATTTCAAACTTCTACCCTCACTTACATTCCTATTGCTTTCCATCCAATCTTAAGGAGGGTGTTGGAGTAAATAAGCAATCACCTTTGATTAATTAATCATTGATTAATTATTTGGCCCTTTTTACTTTAATTAATTAAGCTAAACATAGGAGTGTTATTATCAAATTGGGTTATTCATAGGTCAAGTTGTCTCATTGCATAGGATTAGAACACTTGTCACAATCTAATCAAATCCTCATCTAAGGTTTGCTTTTTTTATTTTATAAGCATTCATTATTGTCCATTATAAATAATTCTTCCAATTCATAATTATATTATAAGTTAATCTTAATATTAGATGCTTGTGTCGATCATTTATCCTATCAATGTTGTATGACCATAATCATTGCCTTTTCTCTTCAAATATGATAGGCATTTTTGTTGCGGGTGATTTCTAGGAGCTATGGGATTCACTATCAACTCCAATAGTGACCTTTATTGTAGGATGATATAAATCAATATAGAGGCCATGATTTTATGTTCTACATTTCATATTTCATCTTTATGGAGGTTGATATCATACCAAAATCCAAATTTTATCTTCTACAAGTCATGTTTCACCTTTGTGGAGGTTGATTTCATAATAGAATGTCATATTTTGTTCTCTACAAGTGACATTTTATATTATGAAAGGTGATATTAAAGGAGAAATCCCACATACATTCCTTTATAAGTTAATATCAAATGAGAGGCATGTCCAAAAGGGAATAAAACTATCAAAGGTGTAGCTAAAAAGGCATAAAACAATCAAAATAATCCAAGAGGTGGTTGTACTATTCGTAGAAGCTTAAAACTTTCTTTACGTTAGCAAGCACACTCTCGTTACATTAGTAAAAGAAGAGGGAGGGATGAGAAACCACCAAAAGGTTTAGCCCTTGGTCACATGGTAGGATCGCATGAGCGATAAAACCTTGTGATTCCTACTACTTATAGCTTAAACTTATCCCCCTTTCTATCTCTCCCTAATATTATTTTTCAAATGCTTTTTATGAAATTGAAATTGTGAAGTGTAGTTTAGGCAACATAGGAAAAATTAAAATTGTCATGAGTTTTGATTGGAAACTTGAAATTGAGTGTCATTTTTTTTTAAATTAATAATTTTTAAGCTAAATCCATTAAAAATGTTATTACATTAAATTATAAAGTGATTTTTTCACTCCATTGGATTTTTCTAAGTACTAAACACATAAAGTGTCAAAATCTATGGGGGATCCAATATTAAACCAAATGGGGGTGTTGTGTGTTGGTGCACACTTCCTACTGTCCTTCCACACTTCATTTCTACATTTTCATTTCTTCAAAATTTTAATTTCTAAGAATGTATTCAAATAAAATTGTCACACCATTAATACCCTTTAACTATCATGATTGGAAACTAAAAGTACATTAAAAACAAAGGGTTGTGTAGGGTAACAATGAGAATTGAGAAAGAACCTAATACTAAGGAAGCTAAATGAAAGTGGTTTGACAAATGTGATCAAGCCTTTATATTTATATGTCTTAATGTGTCTCCTAAACTTCTCTTTCATGTAGATTACTTGAATACACCAAATGAATTTTTTCTTGCATAAGAAAAAATCTTTGAGAAGGTAGATGAAATGAAATTTCATGAGTTAGAAAATGAGTTCATACATTTGATTCCTAGTTTCTTTGACACTCTAGAGGACTTCTTCACTAAGTTCAAATTATTAAGGTTGTAGTTAATAGAATATTTAATAGAGAGAAAAGAGGATTAGTTAGTTATTTATACACTCCCCAAACTAGGTTCTAACTACTCTATGTCTATATCTACCTTCTACTCCACCAAAAGAACTCTTGGGATAGCATGGAAGATGCCTCCTCTAGATAACTTCTTTGCAAACTTGACTAGGGGGAAAGATAAGCAGATGGGCACAATAAAATATTTAAAACCACAAGTCATCATTACTAGAAATAGGAAACAACATGCTTCAAGCATCAATGGGGGAGAAAAAAACACTCAAAAGAATAAGGATACCAAGAGAGAACAAAAAATAGAATCCTCCAAAACCAACAATAAAAAAATTTCAAGTCAAGGAAAAACTAAGGAAAAAAATTTAAGTGGTCATATTACAAGAAACTTGGGCATGATGAGGAAAAATGTATGAAGAAGATTGACCACCTCTCACATCTTCTTGAGAAGAAAAATGTAGGGATTTTTTAATCTATTAGATATTCTTCATTAATAGTAGGAATGATCTTTCCACAATCCATGAGAATTGGATAAAAATATTTCTAGATTCAATTGTGTCTAATTATTTGTATTAGCATTTTGAATCACACTCGGTGATTCGTCATCGGGAAGAGGAAATTGAATCACTGAGTTTGGTTCAATTTCCTCTTCCTAATGATGAATCATTGAGTTTGATTCATTTTCCTCTTCCTGGTGATGAATCACTAAGTGTGATTCAAAACATCGATACAAATAAATAGACACAATTGAATCCAAAAATATTTTTATCTAGTCTTCATCAACTCAAGAATCTACTAAGGTAAAAAAAAAATGAAAAGAGAAATCTAAGGCCAAGGCTATAGTTTCCACTATATAATGATTATTAGCTCCATCTTAGATCATTGAATCAGGTGCCTCACACCACATAGGTTTTTCATTTTCTTCCTTAGATCCTCATAGTATGTCTTCTATCACTTTGGATGATGACACTTTAGTATCAGTTGCAGGGAGAGGGTCTATTGAAATTGTAGTTGGAACATTCAAAAAAATTCTAATTGTGCCTTCTCTTCCAACTAATCTCCTATCAATATATCAAATTACCCACATAGGTAAGGAAATGATAGTTCACTTTTCTCTAGACTTGATTGAGATCAAAGAGTTACATAGTAACAATTTGCTAGCCTTGGGAAGAGAATATCACCAAGCTAGGTTATACACCTCACAATTTTCACTTGATGTTTCTCTTATAGTATTCCTTACTCATTTAGATGGGGTTATAAAATTATGGCATGAATGGTTTGTCAATCTTAAGTACTGCTAGCTTGAGCAACTTAGACAATAGGATATGGTCGCAGGATAACCTAGAGTTGGATTCTCTAAGTGTCTTTGTGAGGTTTATACCCTTGGAAAGCATCCTGAATATAATTTGACAAAGGAAAAGAATGGAGGGATACACAATTTTGGGAGCTTTATCATAGTGATTGTTAGTAGGATAAATGAAAAAATATAAAATAAAGTTGCAAACAATAATAGAACTTATAGCAACTCACCGCAAAAAGGATGTGAAGCATAAGACCAACCATGCCTACTAAGAATAGGCATATATTGTAAGGGACATTGCCTAAATAGAAAATATGTGTTTATATGATAGATAAATGTAAGAAAGGAGAATAGAGAAATGTAATGTATAAGAAGAAGATATAAAAAGAATTGGCAATGAACTCATATCATGCTATATCAAAATATTTGAATATAATATATAAAGGTATATAAGAATATTTAAATGGTTTTTTTTACTGTGATCTATGTTACGAATATAGATTAATACCACAAGGCATCTAATATTTAGTCATTCTACTATTATTGTTACTAGGGTATAAATATAACTCCTAAAGAATCCTTGGGCTTAGAGCTTTGATATGTAGGCTACTTTTCTTACTAACAGTGATGTATTAGGGGAATTTCCCCATCCATATTTTACTAAGGTAAGGTATGTTATCAATTTCGTAAATGACTTCTCTAGATACACATGGGTCTACTTCCTTTGGCAAAAATATGAAGTCTTCAAATTTTGAGACTTCAAGGTTCTTACTAAAAAATAGTCAAGTAAAGTCATCAATGTTCTTGCATAGATAATGGGCCTAAGTATGTAAATAATAAGTTTGAGTAGTTTGGTACAAAAATGGGATAGTATTTCAACACAATTCCTTATAATTCTTAATAGAATGGTGTTGTAGAACATAAGAATAAATTCTTAAAAGATGTGACTAATTGTACTATAAAATCTAAGTCCACTTACACCATAGTACTAGGAAAAATAAATTGAATGTTCTTGTTACATTCAAAACAAGGTTCCTCACTCAATTGAATCACTCCCTTTGAAGCTTCAATGAGTAGGAAATTATCAGTTGAGAACTTTGGGGTCTTTGGATATCCATATATAGCATGCATATTGAAGTATAATTGCAAGGCTATGGAACCAAATACAAATCTTATATCTTTGTAGGTTATCCAAATTGTGTGAAATTTTATCACCTAGTCCACTCAACCACACATGAGTTGTTCATTAAGAGGATTGTTAAGATTGAAGAGGATCCTACCTACTCTAAACTTGGAATTTATCCTTATATTGTGGACTCACTTGGTTTTGATGAGTTTACTAACAACTTATACCATCCAAGAATATTCCTAGAAGGAAAATTCTTCTTATTCTTCTAGTTTTGATAACAAGGATAGTGATGGGGAGTCATCTTCATCTACTTCAACACATGCTTTGGAGGATGATGTTTTAGTACCTAACTCGCACTCTTTAGGTTAGAAAGAAACTTGATAGTGCAAGTAATTGGGCAAGGAATCCAGCAAATGACAAATGTACATGGTTAGATCATCAAATTGGTCCACATGCTTTATTTTCTTTGGTGTCTGATCTATAGAAATTTTGAAAGGCATTAGGCATACTTGAGTGGAATAGTGTTGTGCATGAGAAATATGATCACTTAATGATAAATCACACTTGATACTTGATACAAATTCCTAAGGGAAGGAATATGGTTCAATGTAGGTGGATATATCAAATCAATTTTATTGTAGATGGGTTGATTGATAAGTACAAGGAACATTTAGTTGTTAGGAGTTTTTTTTAGTTTTCTAGTATTGACTATATAGAGACCTTCACACCCATGGCCAAGATGACTTCAATTTAACTCACACTTTACATTATTGCAACACGTGGTCAAGATGAGTATTAGATGGATGTGAAGATTATTTCTCTTCATGGAGACTTTGAGGAGGAGATTTGCATATGAAAACCATTAGGGTTCATTTAGGTTTTATTCATAGTTTAAAAACTTAGGAAATCCCTCTATGGCCTCAAATAGGCCCCTCAATCTTGGTACAACAAGATGGATTCCTACCTCTTAGCTTCATGTTTCACTCGGTACCATTCAGATCCTAATGTGTATATTTTGCGGCAAGATGATTCACTATTAATACTAGTATTTTGTGTTTATGGTATTTTGATCACTGGGAGCTCTTTTTCCATTACTACAATAATGAATTTAGCTCTACAAGAAAAATTTGACATGATAGATAGGTTTACTATATTAATTCCTTGGTATTCATATTTCACAGTCTAACTCAGGGATCACAACTTGTGCATCCCAAGTATACTCTTGATTTACTAGCTTAGTTTCCCATGGCTAATTTTAATCTCTTTTTAACTCCCTTTCTATCAAGAATCAAAATTGAGGCTAACTATACTACACCATCGATTGATACCCCTTGTATGAAAACTTGTTGGAAGTTTTATCTATTTGAAATATATTATGCCTGAAATTTCATATGTAGTAGGCATGGCTTCAAGATTCATGTAGGATCCTCATGAGGTGCATTGGAAAGTAGCTAATATGATCCTTCATTACCTTCAAGGTACTCTTAGATATGGGATTCACTACAAATTTGGCATAGAGGTTAACTTGGTTGGATACATAGATTTTGATTGGACTAGCAATACATAGAATGACAAGTCCACTTTAGGTCACAATTTCTCACTAGGTTTTGGTCCTATTAGTTGGTCTTGAAAAAATAAAAAATGATATTGTGTTACTATCCACAAAAGTAGAGTACAAGCTCGAGTTATTAATACAACTACTAAGGCTCTTTATGTTAAGGGATTTCTCACTAAGTTTGGCATTACATTCAAGTAACCCACAATCATCTATTGTGACAACCACTCCATAATCTAAATATACAATAATTTGGTCTAACACCAATAGACCAAACACATAGAGATTCATATGTATTGAATTTGGGAGCTTATTCATGGATATATCATTGACTTAGTCTTTTACTAGTCTCCAAAGCAAATTGTTGGAATTTTCACCAAACCTTTTACTAAGAATAAGATCATTCATCTACAAGCTCTTAGTGGTAATATCATCTTTCGAGGGATTTATAGTCCTCAAAATTTATTTTCTCTTTTAGGGGGTAGTTTTTTCTATGAGTTAACTTGCCACCTCTTACGAGTTTTGAGGAACTTAAATTGCCACCACTCACTATTAGTGGGATTCAACTGCTACTCTTCTCCACTATTCATGCTAGTATTTTCCTCCCTCTTTTCTATATGTACATCTTATTCTTGGCTTAATGATATGTTGATTTATCCAATTTTATGTATTATTTTGTTTGTATTTTTATGTTTTCTAATCTCGTAGGTGGGAGTGTGTGGCTTCTTATCATTCATGGATTGATCTAGTGATGGCATTCTATCTAGAGATCTTAGTGATTTCTACATATTGTAGTAGGGAGGAAATAATTAGATTCCTCTTACCCCCATACTATAAACTTGAAAACCTCAAGAGAATCATAAATTAATAACTCTCAAAAAAAGATAAACCTACTAACAATATCATTGATTGCAACAATGGTGATAAAAAAAATAAGAATAAAATATCATTCCTTGACTATGAAACTTAAAATGAAATAATAACATCATGAAAAAAAATCATGGCAAACCTATCAAGTTGATCTACATAATTAAGCTTATCAAAAAAATGAATCCAATCAACAATATCAACCCAATTTCATTATACCACCAATACCACATCTTCGTACTACACTTTACCAAGAGTTATAAGCCATTAGATATAAAACAAAAGGCCTACAAGAAATAATATAAAATAAAAACAAAGGATACAATTTTGAAGAGTTATGTCCATATCCCTTTGATAGATCAATATGATAAATACCTTTTCCTCCATTTTTTGAAATGCCTAAATTTGATAAGGGAAGAGGAGATCCAAAATATCATGTGAAAGAATTTGATAGCATGTCAATAGGCTACCTACAATAGAAGATATATAATTAGTCTTTTTTGTGGTGTTTTGGGGGACAAGTTGTTGAATGATTCTTACACTTAGCCATTGGTTCTATCACAACATTTCTTGATTTACCTGAAATATTTATGAAACACTTTTCATTCATTATGTAGAATGAATTAGCCATTATGGATCTATGTAATTCCAAAAAAATAATAGGGATATCTTCTCTTCTTTCCTTCAACAATGGAGAAGTCTAGCAAGTATATTTTCATGGCCCATTTTGGGAAAAATGGTTGAAATCTCTATCAATAATTTAAATCAAGAGATGGAATTTCATTTATAAGTTCAATGTGTTACTACCTTCAATGAGATTATTGAGAAAGGATTGTAAATTGAAATGGTCATCATAACCAAAGGATTGGTGAATATCTTTTTTAGAAAAAAAAACCAATTAGATAAACCCAAGTTCTTTAACAAAAATATAAGTTTAGTTAGTGATGGAGTTATATACTTGAAACACATTAGGGCATAAAATATTCACTAAAAATAACTATTCCATCTATACAACCAAAATGTGAGACAAAATTAAGAAAATTTGCATCTCTAGGAAAATAATTAAAAATGGTGTTTTGCAAACTAGTCGATGCAAACATGATAATATTTCCACATACTAAACCATTAGATCAAACAAAAATTAAATAAACATGGTATAGATAAAATAAATATTATGAATATCCTAATATCAAAATTTACTCCACTAGCAACTACACACAACCAACTCTAAGTTATATATTAGTTTTTCCACTAAGCCAAAATGTTATTAGATATTTGACTCTTCAAAATTGTGTCACCATATCTAAGGATGTTGATATAGCCGATTTTGTTGTTTCTTACTTTTAGGAAGCCTTGGTTGAACCCTTTCAGGACTTGTCTAGTCTGGAGGAGATCATAGATTTTATTCCCCAAATTTTGAATGACTAGGATATTCAAGTTTTTAAAAATGCAATGGAAGAGGTCAAGTCTATTGTCTTATCCTTTGGCGCTTATGAAGCCCTCAGACTTGATGGGTTCCCCCTCTCCTTTTCTCAAACTTTATGGGACACGATCTCAAAGGATCTTGTTATGGAAGCTCGTGATTACTTTAGAACAAGTAAACTCCTTGGGTAACTTAATGCTACTTTTATTGCCTTGATTCTTAAAAAATGAGGTTTCTTCTATGTTTGATTTTAGACCTATCAGCTTATGTAATATAATATCTAATATTTTATCTAAATTGATAGTTAATAGAATAAAACTTGTGCTACATAGATTGATTGCTAGCAACCAAAAAGGATTTTGTTGGGGTGCCAAATCCTTGATGTTTTTTTGACCACTCATAAGTATATTCATTCTATGGAAAACAAAAAAACCTAGTATGTTACATAAACCAGACATATCCAAGGCATATGATAGAGTGTCTTGGTCATTCTTGTTTATTCTTTTGAAAAAAAATGGGTTTAAAGGTAAAATTTTGACACTTATCATTGTTTATGTTACCACTCCTAAATATTATATGCTAGTTAATGGGGTCCCCAAAGGTTTCTTCTCCAGTGGTAGGGGTCTCAAAAAGGGTGACCCTCTATCTCCTTATATGTTTATCTTATTTGTTGAAGTCTTCAGAAGAAACTTATAAAAGCTTATTATTGATGGGTTGTTGAAAGGGATAAATGTTGTTTCCTCCCTCCACCCTCTTCACACCAATAGTTTTTGGATGAAACCATCCTTTTTAGAGTTGATTATGTTGTAGAATTTATGCCAAATTGTCATGTCATTATATCAACTACAACAAAAGTATGATGTATTTTTTAATGTTGATCCCCCTCTGAAAGAAAGGATTATGCAAATTCTTGGATATCAAATTTATTACCTCCCTACCACTTATTTGGGTCTCCCATTATCCACTAAAAATCTTCCTAATAATTATTGGCTCAATATTGTGGAGAAGCTACAACATAAGTTGGTTGGATGGAAAGAAAATTTGCTTAGTCGAGCAAGTAAACTTCAATTATTGAAAGCCTCTACTCAAAATATCCCAATTTTCTATCTTTCTTTGTTTAAAATCCCAACTCATATGGTGGATAGAATCGAGAAAATCCAAAAGAAGTTCATATGGTCTAGCACAGAGGATAAATCAAGAATTTCTCTTGTTAGATGGGAAAAGGTGTGTAATCCCAAAAGGCAAGGTGAGTTGAGTATTAGAAGGTTACAAGGGTTAAATGAGGTTCTAATTGAAAAGGTGGGTTGGAACTTCATCATCTATGACAATGATAGGAGCTCCATCCTTAAAGCTAAGTATTTGGATAACTTAGACAACTGTTATTTCTTGAACTCCCCTGATATCCCCCATGGCTTAGTTGTTTGGAACAACCTTCTAAAAATAAGAAATATAGTTAAATATGGTCTTCTTTGAAATGTGGTGGATGGAAAAAAAATGTTATTTTCTACCATGAGTCTTGGCTTGAGGGTTTTTCCCTATCCTCTCTTCAAAATTTGAACAAAATCAAAGAGTTTCTTATAAGACCAAATGGAGAAAAGATCCATAACTATATTGATTAGAGTGTCCAAAAGCATAAATGGAAGAACTTGTGGGATCAAATGGATGAAAGAAGGATTCTCATAAATGAAAGACAACAAAATCATTAGGACTTGAAGTGGAGTAGCTTAGGCAATGTATAGGAGATTGTATATTATTCTCCCTCAATAAATTACTGCATTTGGGTAGTTACCCCTTTGGGCTCCTTCTCAGTTAAATTGACTTACTCCCTATTAAATCATAGGAATGAGGAAAATAATTTCAATTGGTCTATGGTTTGGAACAATAGATTGACCTATAAGATAAATTATTTTTGGTGGGTTATTACCCATAGTAAAATCCTCTCCATATACAATCTAAAAAAAAGAGAATTTTAGATGGTTAATAGATGTAACCTATTCTATAAGGAGGAAATATTTGATCATATTCTCTTACATTGTGACTTTTCCAAAGATGTTTGGACTGAAGTCTTGCATAACCTCAGTCTAGATTGGATCTTCCCTAAGACTATAAAATATTTTATTACCTCTTGGCATAGTTGTTCCCTTTTCATCATATTGTGATAAATGAACTCTAGAGGAAAATACCTCCTAATGTTTTTGATTAATAGATAAACAAGTTTTGAAGTTTCCCTAAAACCCTTTACAAAAGAAATAGGCTGCTAAAAAGATGAGACTAGGAAAAACAAGCAGCCCCAAATCCAAAAAATTTGACACTAAGATGAAGCTTTATAGAGCTAGTAGTAAACCATCAACAAACAAACAACAAAAAGGTAGACAACAACAAGAAACTACTATAGGTTCTTCAAGATCTTCGCAACTTTTAGGTCCCTAGAGATGACTTTCTCATGCATCTCGACAACCTCTACCAGTTCCCAAACCAAAATCATAGTTTTTTTCTTTGTCTTGCTCCTTGTTTGAATGCTCGGACTAGTATCCATACCCTTACCATTCCCACCCTTTCGACTATCATCCTCCACTTCATCAACATCTATCCCCTTAATGATTAGTTCCCCCATCCATTTATGTGCCTTATCATTCAACAACGTCAACCCTTGCACATTATTTTGTAAACAAGCTTGAATGACTTGCACTAGAGTATTCAAGTCATCATGAATCTTATTAATCTTCTTCTCAAGTGAAGTAATTATGGAGTTGTGATCTTTCCTTAATTTTGATGCATCATCAACAACATTGTTAAGGACTAAATGCATATTCTTGATTTGATTATACAAATTCACATCCATCTTACTATTGTTAATAATTCTTTTTATATTGGTCATCAACATTAACTTGATGTTTATCTATTTCATTTCAAAAGATAGCCATTTAAAAAGTTTAAAAAGATACCCAATCCCATCTCATCATCCTTCTCACAGTTGATAGTCCCATCCAATAAGTTGTATGATCCCTCAGGCTAAACCTCCTAGTGTATGTCACCTTGAGTATACATTTTAGCTTTACCTTTTCCCATAGTACCAAAAGTTTTCATGGTCCCTTTCTCAGTAACAACAAGGGATTTATCTAAATCCACCATTTCTTTACCATCCCTACTCACTTGAAAATACTCATTCGGTTCCATCAACTTCTCAAGATTCCCTCCCACAAACACAATAACACCCCAACCCTTCTCCTTGCCATTCACTACCTCAACCACTATAATAACCTCTTGGCCCTTATCCATACCACTCTTCAGGTTTTTCTTCACCACAAAGCCCTTATGCTTAACCCCATTAGCACCTTTCATCACTAAAATTTTCCATTTAACATTAGGAGTGTTAGCTCTCAAAAACGCAGGTTTGAACCAGGAAAGGTTGCCAAGCTTTCACAACGTTTTAGGGTAATAGAACAAGGTTTGAAACAATTAAACCTTCTACTCTCTAGGTGCTACTAGACCTAGGCAGGTGAACCTATAACAAATGAAGCAGACTTGACTATTAATCTTCTCTTCATGCCATGATTTTCCCACGATGGCAGGTTAGAATGGACAAAATAAAACAAGTTTGGTACCTATTGAATATTAAAATGAAGACTAAACCCTAATATGCTCAATCAAAAAATGTAAAATGTATGAATGAAACTAAATGGTGGAAACGGTGAGACCAATGCCTTATATAATATATGGAGTCAAATGAAATCTTAAACAACTGACTTCTTTCTGGAGATTATTCAAATTGTTTGGCATAATTTGTTTATAACTAGTATAAACATGCAAGATTATGATTATTAAGTTCTTCTTATTGATCTAAATGAAATTCCCTGATTATTGTGATTGATTAAAAGGATTTAATCCTTCCTTGAAAGAGCCTATCAACCGACCACACAAATATGGAAAATTTGTATTGATAAACTAGACATAAACATGTTATGCTAATTTAAATAACCAAGCAACATCAATCTTAGAGACAACTTAAATAATTCTTTCAATAGGCACAACACAAAAATTGACACTAGAATACGCCAACAAATTAGAAAATTTTCATTGATATCTCCATAGCTTCAAAACATACATCAGAATTTCAGCCCTGTGAAACATGGTGTTCCACCGTATCTTCTATTCTCTATCCTATTCTACCTATTATGCCCATATTATTTTTTCAAAATGAACATTTATACATTGAGAAAATGAAAGGACACATCCTTTCAAAAAATAGGAAATACAAATTACAAAACAATAGATAGAGAATAATTAGGCTCTATTTAGCCACAAGTGAGTCTTAGCGAGGTGGTCCAAATAATCCCGACACTCATATGTGTCCACATCTCCAACAGCATTCCAGATCGTGATTTCCATCTTGACCATTTCCTCATTCTGCTCGCTCACTTCTTCCAATGTTGTATCCTCTGCAGAAACAATCTTCATGATTTCATTCAACACTGACTCACATTCATTTTTCCACCTGGTGGCTTCCTGATATTCACCTTTATCATCAAAGAATACAATCACAGTTTTCTTGGCAGCATCAACTAACCCCTATTCATCACCTTGCAATTCATCATAGAAGTTTTGATGGCGATTAATTATATGATTTGTAGCTTCAAGTACAGCACTGTTAGCCTCATTACTTTGGGCCAGTTCATGAAACTTCTCCATGATTTGTCCATCCATCCTTGTATGCTCCTTCAATGTAGCAAGAGTATGAGAGTATTTTCCCCACAATTTTTATTCAACCAAGATGTCAAATGATCCTGCCTTTTCTTGACAATTGCAGCAATTGCATCATGCTTTCCCTGAGAATAAGCACTTGATCCTACCCAGTGACCTTTTACCTGAGAGCTTTCTCCTTGAGTGATCATTTTGGTTGTTCCCATTGAAACACCAACCAAGTTTTTGAGTCTATCATTTTCTCTCAGCAATTTTTCATTGTTCACTTTGTACATTTCTCTTTCTTTTATCAATAATTGAATTTGCGCTTTATTCAACTTTGCAATATTTACTCCAATATCTGCAGTAGCTACAGGATCAACTTCTCCAACTTTTAGAGTCATTATATGGCCAAATACCTTCTCTGTATCAACTACCATTGATTTCCTATGGGGTGGGTACAAATCCCATATCATCAATGATCCATCATCAGTATTATACTTGGATCCTACATATAGTTTTGTCACCTTTTCCTTATCAATCTAGTGCGTAGCATGACTGTCCCTCAAGAAACTATCAAAAACCAATGCAGAATTCAAATCAAGGCTAGGAAATATCATGACACCAGCACTCTCCAACATTTTCCTCCCCATTTCAGGAGTCATATTTGTCATTTCATCATCCACACATTTTCTCAATTGAGCCAGCAATTGTTCCTCATTTCCTGAAGTGACATCATCAGCATTCTCTCTAATCTCCTTCCCCTTCTGCTTGTACAAGAATGCCTTGAACTCTGGGGAATGTATAAACTCATCATCAGAGACAAATGATCTGTATTCCATTTGCCTTGCATCAACATCACCGCTTTCAATACTCTGTTCTCTAACCGGGCAAACATACTGCTAAGTCCTCATCCTAGATACCTTTCCTGATCTATCCTGTGGCACATTAGCTCTTGGTGTTTCCTCATCTCCAGAGGACAATAGCTCAATATCCTGTAGCCCCTGGTTATATCTTTCAACCACCATTTCTGCTTCATCTTCATCCATATTCCTGATCATATCATCAAAAGGATAGGGTACATGTGGATACCCTCCAAAGTTAATCCTTTCTTTGGCTGAATTGATATATCCTTCGAGGTCAAAATTTTTCCTGGTTGGTCCTCTTTTCATATTATAATGCAACAATCTATCAAGGATTGAATTATATCCCTCTTTGGCCAACACAGTGAAATCACCAAAACACAAAGTACTAGGCATAAAATCCTGCTTCCCAAAAGAATTGAAATGCATCACACTGCAGTAATCCATTTGTCTGACAATTTCCAAATATGCAACCCTATTTGGAACTATCCTTGGAAAAATGAAAGGTGCATCTTCAAATCCATATACTCTGATTACCGTAGCTCCCTCCAAACAATACCAGTCTCCCCAATTATGATCAATTGGCCCATTGAAGTCCTTCGGCCGAAGGAATCTTTTGATCTCATCAGTCAATGAATAATTACAAGGATAATGATACAATTTATACAATGTCTTTACAAAATGCTCTTCAAAATGAATAAAACTAGAACCAGCAAACCTGTTGTCCCAAATAGCAGTCCACAATTGAACAGGCAATGCTTCACCCTCCCTAGCAATTTGAGAAACTCTCATTTCAGGAGGCCATACCCCTAACTCCTATCCAAAATATAACACCATGTGCATCAACAATGAATAATTTTTGAGATGGACAATAGAGGCTCCACTCTTTATAGCCATCAATCCTAAATCAAGCTCCTTAGAAATATATGAAGCATAGTCAAATGGCCTGGAGTTGTGATATTGGATATTTGCTGTGATGATCATTGGCACCATTGACATGAATTCCGGGGCATCCATCCCCAACACCTGAAACATTGAGAAATAAGTGTATTTCATATAAGGTTCAAACAAATCAACATGATATGGAGGCCCTTCATTATCTTCCAGAGGCTCTAGCTTGTTACCCTGTTTGACCCTATGAATTGGTAACCTCCAACCCTTATAAGTTGTATCCATTCTTTAAAATTCTTTCTGCAACTCCTCACAATTGATTTCCTCATTGCAAAATCCTTCCAATTTGAAAACCTTACCTATTGCTTCTTTTGACACATATATTCATGGTTTTCCAGAAGGATCACATATAGCTTTATGTTTTGGATCATAATGATCAGCAAGCAGTCTTACCAATTTTGCATTTACGAATACATTAGGGCACACCAATTTCCCTACATTCAATTTCCATGGATTACAGACTGGCTCAAAATAGTTTCTTCTATGGTAGTGGAAATTGTAGAGCTCATACCCTCTCACAGCAGTCCAAACATCACCAATGAACTTGCATTTATCATCCAACTTATCAATTTCTGCCCTAAGTTGTGCAGACCTTCTAACTTTAGGCCCTGAGCCAGGCAATTGATCAATAAGGTCTTGGTTCAACCTCCTTTCAATGCCTTCATGTTATGTATTAGTCTTTTGTTTCTTTCCCTTCGACTGACTACTCTCACCAAGCTTTCTACCCTTACCCTTTCCAGAACTAGAAGACTCCATTTTTCAAACTTACAAAATCAAAATGTGAAAAACAAAGAAGCGATTACTTACAGTACTATGCTCGAGCTCTTCATACCAAAAAATGTCTCAATTCTCTTTTCAGCGTGTCAATTCTCCTGAAATCAATTTAGTACTGAAGAATTAATTAAAACTTTGTTGTTATATCCCGTCGCGCCATTAATGAAGCACGAATGAAGGCTCATTTGAAACTGGTATTGTCACATCAAACGTCCTGTCGGTGAGAAAATTTCAAATATGGAACGAAGCCCTTTTGCAACGTTTACTTAACCTTTCGCCAAGACACTTTGTGGTCTTACCGACACCTGGAATCAACTTGATGACTACCACTTCTGTTTTCATGTCGCTATAACAATTTTGAGTCGGGGAGATGTCTCATAGATATCTTTGCGTCTTACCGAAATGTATTCCTCGAAGCATTTTCCAGTCACTAAGAGAAGATCACCCTTTCACCGATGAAATCACATTTCGGCATGACCACCAAGCTTTCTCACCGAAGAAATAGACCCAACCAAAAAAAACAATACCTTCAGCAAGACAATGAACCTTCGGGAAGACTCATATCAAAAATAAATGTCTTACCGAAATCACTCCTCCAGATTACTCCTATCGGCAAGACTCACCCCGAATTACCTGTCGGTACATCTTTCAAACCTTGATGAATCTCATTACTGAAGACCTTTTCTCTTGGCAATGCGCATCTCTATCGGCATAACTTTTGAATCGGCAAGACTCTATGACTTCTCACCGATAGCCTTTGAACACCCTTGAACTTGGTTCAGCCAAACAATAGCCACTTCGCTAAGACCTTTCCCTAATGCACATAAGTCTTAACAAAACATTTGTTTGTAAGCCAGTCGATAAGACAAAATGATTTCGTTATGAGTTTATACCGATACCAATCAGTCTAGCCGAAACAACCCCTTTGGGCATTAGTTGGCATGACATATTGTATTCGCCCTGACATTACATCGATGCCCCAACATATGCCGATATATTTTTTATATATGCCTATCAACAAGAAAAAATACCTCGCCAAACATTCTCCCGAATACCTTTAGCTTGACCGATATACTTTCACATGCGCCGGTCGGCGAGACACAATGTGTTCGCTATGACTTCATTTCGACAATGATTCCCTTTGCCGAAATGACTCCCTTCGTCGCCAAAACAAGAAAATTGTCCTGCCGATAGTCTGCAACAAACATACATTAGTGCAAATCCAAGTCGGGGAGACTTTTACTATGTCTTGTCGATTCAGGTCCTTTAATGAAATATGAAAGACTTGATGGATTCAATGGATTTTATGACAGAAAATAAGCAAGACAATACAAAGAAGGACTTTTATGCTTATGATGAGGACTCAGTGATGGAATTCTTGCATGCGATAGACTGTAAAAATTTCAAAATTTTACAGTTTTAACAAGGAGGATAAAATAACTCCTCCTTTTTGGAACTTTGGTTCCCTTTCTTTCTTGAAGAATCCATTACAGGCTCAACAACTTGGGCTTTCTTACCTTTATTCTTAGAAAAAATAGGAGTACCATCATCTTCCATATCTATCTGGTAGCTCTCCAACCAAGAGGCATAGCATCCTTCTTAGCCCATTTCCTAGGCTATTTGTCAAACTCGTCCTAGGGATCAGAATAAACTTCCATAGAATCTAACCCTTCATTCACCCAATCCTTATCATCAGAGTCATTTCTAGTCTCATAACCTAAGGATACATCCTTAACCATGCAAGATTTGGCTAGTTTAGGAGCTTCATTAATATTATATGATTTTACATATCCATCATCAACAATAATAAACCCTCATGCAGAAAAGGATTGTTAGGGTCTTTTCCAAATTCGTTGATCTCATTCTCCAAAGATAGCAACAAATAATATGGCAATAAAACTAATTTGTTATGCCTAAAGAGATTAAGAAGAATAAAATGAAAGCCATAGACTGTAGAGAATCTTCCATCAAGAGTAAAATACCTCATTATCGTAATGGCCACATTCCCCCAAATAGGTTTGATGAAATGTCTATTGTAGCCTCTATAGGCCAATTTCTTCAGCCTCTCCTTCTCCTTCCCTTCGAAGAAAATATTCAAGGGAAATTTTGGCATCGACCTTTCTCTATATAATTTTCTTCCTTAAGATGATAAACCAATAATATTAGCTATGAGGTCCTTTGTGATGTTAAACTCCATGCTAAAGACTCTCAATACTCTGTTCTTCCAGCCATTGATGAGCACCTAGGATATTTGGGAATCAAACCCATGAAGTTTTTGAATGTAAGGGGCAACCCCTCCTTTATCCAAGATATCCCAAAATATCTCATTCTTTTTAGTCTCCTCACAATTTATAGGATCCACTCTACACCGATCACCTCCCCATGGTCGACTGTGCACAACTCAATACAAAAATCACCTAGAACTATCTCATAGGCAAAGGAAAACTCCATATGCATTAGAAAGAGGCACAAACAAACACCCAAAATTCATGTGTTACTGACAACATAAGGACTATATGTCATCATAGCCTTTACTTATGAAATCTTTCCATAAGCTCCCCCATCATTATCTGGAAAGGAGCCAAATCGCCCTTGTCTTTTCAACTTAATGAGGGTATTTTTTTGCAATGAGTGAGCCCCTCTAGGTCTCACATATGCAAAGGAATCATTAAAAATCCTAGGCCAATAATACCCTGCCCTAAGAATTTTATGCATTGTTTTCTTTGTTGAGTAATGTCCTCCACACACTCCTTCATGCATTTTACTCAAAACACTTTTAGATTGAAATTCATCCAGACATAATAATAATGCACCATCCCTATTTTTCCAAAATAAATCTCCATCCATAAAAACATACTTAGATGCCTGCAACTTCAGCATTCTTTTCTGATTGTCATTCATTCCTTCTGGACACTTCATGTATTTAAGATAATACATGATATATGTATACCATTGAGTGTGCTCAATGCTTGCAATTACATTTTCTCCTTCTACATTGCAAATCTGATTTGCTTCAATATTTGCCTCTGCCATCAATTTAGCCAAACCTTGACCTCTGACCAGTTTAGTAATTTGAATCTCCAGGTCAAAATCTTGGATTTTGTTAATCCATTTGCATCTTTTACCTGTTACTTTAGACTGTGTCAGAATATCCTTAACTGCTGCATGAGGAACATATGCAACTACTTTTGCTCCAACCAGGTATGGCCTGAAAGCTTTTACAACCTTTACTAGTGCAAATGCTTGCTTCTCCATTATATCATACTTTAGTTCAGAACCCTGTAATGACTTACTGAAGAAAGATACAGGCTACTCATGACCATCTTCATTGTTTTGTAACAGTGTGCATTGAGGCAAATGAAAAAATCTGAAAAGGTTTTGAAAATTCAGGCGACTTAAGAATAGGAGCCTCCTTGATGGCTCGTTTTATAGATACAAAAGCTTCCAAAGCTTCTGTAGTCCATTCTATCTTTTGTCCTTTCTTTAACATTTTTGATATAGGTTTGATAATCTCAGCAAAGTTAGAAACAAACTTTCTAACAAAGTTAATCTGTCCAAAAAATGACTATATCACCTTAACAGTTTTAGGGACAGGGATTTTATCAATAGCTTCTACCCTTTTAGGGTCTATCCTAATCCCTTCCTTTGAAACAATATGCCCCAAAAGCTTACCCTCTGTGATAGCAAAATTACACTTCTTGGGGTTTAAGCTAATACCATACTCAAGGGATTTTATAAATACCTTTTCCAAATGATGAACATGATCTTCAGCCTTCTTGGAGTAAGTAGTGAGATCGTCCTGATACACCACCATGAGAATATTGATCAAATCAGCAAATGCCACATCCATGGCTCTTTGAAAATTCACCCCTGCATTAGTGAGACCAAATGGCATTCTCAGATAAACATACATCCCCCAAGGAGTTGTGAATGCAGCTTTGTATTGCTCAGACTCTTTAACCTTGACCTGATTATACCTTGAAAATCTATCCATCATGGACAACAACTCACAGCCTATCACTTTATGCAATATGGCCTCCATATTAGGCAAAGGATAATTGTCTTTAAGGGATGCTATGTTTAGATTTCTAAAATATACACATAATCTAATGTCTCCATTTTTCTTTCTGACACGGACCAGATTTGACACCCATGTTGAATGTCTAATTGGCTTAATAATTGCACCATCTCTGAGCTTCACTAATTCCTCGTACATTTTAGATTTTAGAGTTGGATTTATAGGCCTTTTCTTTTGTCTGAATGGTTTAGCATCTAGCTTCAATGGTATTTCATGCTGAAATAGGTCTTCCCTATATGCTTTTAGATCTTCATAAGACCAAGCAAACACATGTTTATACTTTCTCAACAATTCTATCAGCATTCTTCTAATTGTAGGACTTATCTTTTTACCTATGTACACTTTTTTTGGTGCCATCTCAATTCCCAAATTAATTTCTTCAATATCATCCCTTCCAACTAGTGTTTGCTTCATTAAAGACCGATCATTTCCATCATATACCCTCTCTAATGCCACCAAGCCTTTAGGAATCTTATTTTTTTTGAGTTGTAAGATCTCTTTTCCAAAGACTGTTTGGTTCCCATCCACTTCTTCAACAAAGTCATTGAAGTCGATCTCTTGGGATTCATACTAGTCTATATAGTGGAGGAATTTCAAAAGATTTGTGTCATCATTAAAAACTTTCCAGCTGTATACATTATCAAGCACAGCAGACCTTGTCTTGAATTCAATTTGTGACACTCCTGCCAACGTAATATCATCTTTCTTCAATGCTACATTAGCTAGAAAATCTTCCATTATATTCTTCGACCTATCTACCCACTCAATGGAGAAGGCATCAAGCAACTCAACTGTATCCCATACAACATTTTTGTATTGCTTTAGTCTTTTGTTTTTTGTTGTATACTTCGCCTTAACTTGCAGGATAACTAACTCAGAATCTCCTAGAACAGCCAGCAACTTTATTTTATGCTTCACCGCTATATTCAATCCAGTTAATAGAGCTTCATATTCCACCACATTATTGGTACATTCAAAAGTTAACAAGAATGAAGACTTAAATGTAGTACCTTCAGGCGAAACGAATACTATCCCAACTCCATTGCCTTCTTGGCTGCAGGCTCCATCAAAATACATTTTCCACACACCATTGTGATTCTGTGTAGCATGCTTCTCAATAGGATCACTATTAATCAATTCAGGTTGTGCTGGTTGTCTATGAAACTCCCAAGATCAACATCACAAAATAGTTGACTTGATCTTGTGGCACACAGTCAATGAGCTGATTCATCCTTGGCTCCCTATACAACTTCACCTCTTGGCCATTTACCAGAATTGTTGCATAAGATAAGTCGAACTGAACATTTCCACCAATAGCAGTTGTCCACTGTCTTGATAAAAGCATACCGAATTGAGGAGGAGTGTCTATCACTGTTATATCAATATTGTAAGCTACTTGAGGATAAGCAGCTAACTTGACTTCCACATCTTTCATTATACCAACCACAGGAACAGGTCGGTTATCCATTGCATAACATTTTCCTTCATTTGTATCCACCCACATGCCTAGTTGTTTCATTACTCCTACTGGCATAATATTCATGGAAGCACCAGAATCTATCATGCAATTCCTTAATAATTTGTTATTATTGAGTAATGTGATAAAGAAACGATCAACCTATGGCAGACTTGTCAATACATTACTCAAGCAAATTTCTGGGATGTTTACTTTATCCTGCTTATTTTTAGCAACCATTTTATTTTCAGAACTTACATGTTTTCCACTTTCATTTGTTATCAATTGCACTGCACTGTCCCTATATCCTTTAATTTTCATCATTTTGAGAAGTGGGACAGACATCTTTACCTGAGACAAGGCTTGAGTAAAATCAAAAGAGGAACCTTCCATCTTAATCACTTTCTTTTGTTCTCATGTTTCCCCTTTGTTCTCTTCCTTTTCTCTTCTTCCTGACTGTTCTGTCTTTTGAATTTCCTTGTGTAATTGTTTTACTACATCCTTTTGAATAGGATTCTGTTTACTTTCTTCACGTTGTTTGTTTTCAATTTTCTTTGAAACTCCTTGCACAACTTTCTGATCTTTCATAAAGATACCCCCAGGGACACCTTCTTTCTCATTTATTGTCCTGTTTCTCAACCAGTATTTACTCTTGGCTTCTTCTACCACAACAACAATTAATCTTTCCATCTCCTCTTCAGTGAGTCTCCTCACATTACATTGATTAGGTACCTCAAGAGGTTGTGGTTCTGCACATTCATCTTCAAAATCAGAAAAAACTTGCTGCTCAGCCATATGGATATTATATCTCTGTTTTGAAACATCATATTCATAACCTCTGTCCTCTGAAGATGAATACCTTTCCTCAACATGATGGGAAACATTTGAAGTTAAATAGACCTTGTGGTCCTCTCCATCATCTCCCATTAGCAGTCCTTCTTCTTGCATTCTCTGAGCTATTACACAATAATCAAGGGAGTGTGGTTTATCGCAAACTTCACAAAAATAGTTAGTATTCACCATATACGTCCCCTTCTTCCTCAATGGATCAGGAGTTTCTTTGCTTCTAGGCCTATCTGTTACAGGTTTTCCATCCTTCCAGTTTGTGTTATAGGGCATGTCATGCAACCTCGGCCTTGGCCTTTCATTCCTATATGTGTTCTCCTGCTTATATTGATAATTATTGTTTTGTTGAGGAACTTTAGGGTTGTCTCTCTTATTCATTATCCCCACAACCTTTCTATTATTCTCAATTGTTAATGCTATCTTTTGTGCTTTAGCTAAGTCCCTTGGGAACCTATTTCTCAACTCATACCTTGTTTTAGGGTCAAATGCATTCAGGTAAACACTTAATGCTACAGAGTCAGGTAACTTTGACCCGGGAGGTATTCTATTCTGCAGTTTATTGAATCTTCTATTAAAATCAAAGACTGAATCATTCTGACCTTTCTGAATTCTCATTAGTTCATGGAGAGCAGCGTCTGGTGCACTTAAATTCCCAAATTGTTCAAGGAATTGATCCTGAAATATTTGGAGAGAATAAATAGAAGCTGTTGCCAGGCTATTGAACCAATCCCTAGCTTCCTCAATAAGGGAAATCATGAATAATCTCATATGAAAATATTCATAAGGTACATCCAAATCCTGAATGAAGGCATTGAAATTCCTTAAATGATCCTCAGCTGTGATTGCATTACTTCCTGTAAACTTGGGTACTAAACCTCTCCAACTGTTGTCCATGGGATAAGGATATAATTGAAACCCTGCTAGATCAAATTGTCTAATCATGGTTGTATATTGATAAGGAGGAGGATTAGGTGGGTGTTGATATTGGTACATAGAGTTATTGTACTGCATATTTTGTTGTGGCACATGACGCTGACCAGGAGGTGGATAATTATTTGTATGTTGTGTGGGAATATTAGGTGGATGATTTGGTTGTATGTATTGATTCCCAATCTGATGGTGAGGAATCCTTGGTGGTTCAGAATACCCAGTACCATGATTACCCTATCTATGGGGTGGTACATATTTTGGGGGAAAACTGGATGTGTGAGGAATGTTCTGAGCTTTCTGCAGTTTGAATTCTCTCATTGCTTCAATCATTTGGGCTTTTTCTTACTCTTCTCTTTCCTTTCTCTGAGATTCATACCGTGGCCTAACTTCCTTATAACTTAAAGATTCATAATCTTCTTGATGAATTTCCTGATTGGCAGGTCCATTTTGATTACCTCCCATTTTTTGGTCATATTCATATTGAATTCTGAGTCATTCAACTTCGAGTCCAGCATCAAACTCGGCCTGTTTCTGAGGGTTGGAAAAAGGATTTTTCTAATCTTCTGGGGTACAAGGCTCTTCAGATGAATTATCTTTCCATGTGTCAAAACAATTCTCACCAAAAGGTATTGATGATTTATCTTTGTTTGTGAAGCACATGTCCTCACTTTTCCCTTTAACCTTATCAGCCTTATCATCTTTATGTGCCCACTTACTATTACCAGAAGGAGCTCCAGAATGTCCTCCCCTAAATTGAGACCTTCCATTCATATTGCAATGTTTAATCATAGTCACCACTCACTTTCTTGAAAGTAAGAAAAAGATGAATTGTTACTTGTTATTCCCAACGAAGTCTGTATATAGGACTTTTGACTCTATGATTAAGGCATAGATTCTTTGTTATCCCCAACAGAGTCACCAATTTGTTAGCTCTCAAAAATGCAGGTTTGAACCACGAAAGGTTGTCAAGATTTCACAACATTTTAGGGTAACAAAACAAGGTTTGAAACAATTAAACCTTCTACTCTCCAGGTGTTGCTAGACCTAAGCAAGTGAACCTATAACAAATGAAGTAGACTTGACTATTAATCTTCTCTTCATGCCATGATTTGTCCACGATGGCAAGTTGGAATGGACAAAATAAAACAAGTTTGGTACCTATTGAATATTAAAATGAAGATTAAACCCTAATATGCTCAATCAAAAAATGTAAAATGTATGAATGAAACTAAATGGTGGAAACGGTGAGACCAGTACCTTATATAATATACAGAGTCAAATGAAATCTTAAAAAACTGACTTCTTTCTGGAGATTATTCAAATTGTTTGACATATTTTGTTTATAACTAGTATAAACATGCAAGATTGTGATTATTAAGTTCTTCTTATTCATCTAAATGAAATTCCCTGATTACTGTGATTGATTAAAAGGATTTAATCCTTCCTTGAAAGAGCTTATCAACCAACCAAACAGATAAAGCAAATTCATACTGATAAAAAAAACATAAACATGTTATGCTAATTTAAATAACCAAGCAACATCAATCTTAGAGACAACTTAAATAATTCTTTCAATAGGCACAACACAACAATTGACTCCAAAATACGCCAGCAAATCAGAAGATTTTCATTGATATCTCCATAGCTTCAAAACATACATCAGAATCTCAGCCCTGCGAAACATGGTGTTCCACCATATCTTCTATTCTCTATCCTATTCTACCTATTATGTCCATATTGTTTTTTCAAAATGAACATTTATACATTGAGAAAATGAAAGGACACATCCTTTCGAAAAATAGGAAATACAAATTACAAAACAATAGATAGAGAATAATTAGGCTCTATTTAGCCACAAGTGAGTCTTAGCGAGGTGGTCCAAATAATCCTAGCACTCATATGTGTCCACATCTCCAACAGCATTCCGGATCGTGATTTCCATCTTAACCATTTCCTCATTCTGCTCGCTCACTTCTTCCAATGTTGTATCCTCTGCAGAAACAATCTTCATGATTTCATTCAGCACTGACTCACATTCATTTTTCCACCTGGTGGCTTCCTGCAATTCACCTTTATCATTAGAGAATACAATCATAGTTTTCTTGGCAGCAGCAACTAACCCCTGTTCATCACCTTGCAATTCATCATAGAAGTTTCGATGGTGATTAATTATATGATTTGTAGCTTCAAGTGCAGCACTGCTAGCCTCATTACTTTGGGCCAGTTCATGAAACTTCTCCATGATTCATCCATCCATCCGTGTATGCTCCTTCAATGTAGCAAGAGTATGAGAGTATTTTCCCCACAATTTATTCAACCAAGATGTCAAATGATCCTGCCTTTTCTTGACAATTGCAGCAATTGCATCATGCTTTCCCTAAGAATAAGCACTTGATCCTACCCAGTAACCTTTTGCCTAAGAGCTTTCTCCTTGAGTGATCATTTTGGTTGTTTCCATTGAAACACCAACCAAGTATTTGAGTCTATCATTTTCTCTCAGCAATTTTTCATTATTCACTTTGTACATTTCTCTTTCTTTTATCAATAATTGAATTTGTGCTTTATTCAACTTTGCAATATTTACTCCAATATCTGCAGTAGCTATAAGAACAGCTTCTCCAACTTTTAGAGTCATTATATGGCCAAATACCTTCTCTGTATCAACTACCATTGATTTCCTATGGGATGGGTACAAATCCCATATCATCAATGATCCCTCATCAATATTATACTTGGATCCTGCATATACTTCTGTCACCTTTTCCTTGTCAAGCTTGTGCATAGCATGACTGTCCCTCAAGAAACTATCAAAAACCAATGCAGAATTCAAATCAAGGCCAGGAAATATCATGACACCAGCACTCTCCAACATTTTTCTCCCCATTTCAGGAGTCATATTTGTCATTTCATCATCCACACATTTTCTCAATATAGCCAGCAATTGTTCCTCATTTCCTGAAGTGACATCATCAACATTCTCTCTAATCTCCTTCCCCTTCTGCTTGTACAAGAATGCCTTGAACTCTGGGGAATGTATAAACTCATCATCAGAAACAAATGATCTCTATTCCATTTTCCTTGCATCAACATCACCACTTTCAATACTTTGTTCTCTAACCGGGCAGACATACTGCTGAGTCCTCATCCTGGATACCTTTCCTGATCTATCTTGTGGCACATTAGCTCTTGGTGTTTCCTCATCTCCAGAAGACAATAGCTCAATATCCTATAGCCACTGGTTATATCTTTCAACCACCATTTCTGCTTCATCTTCATCCATATTCCTGATCATATCATCAAAAGGATAGGGTACATGTGGATACCCTCCAAAGTTAATCCTTTCTTTGGCTGAATTGATATATCCTTCGAGGTCAAATTTTTTCCTAGTTGGTCCTCTTTTCATATTATAATGCAACAATCTATCAAGGATTGAATTATATCCCTCTTTGGCCAACACAGTGAAATCACCAAAACACAAAGTACTAGGCATAAAAGCCTGCTTCCCAAAAGAACTGAAATGCATCACACTGCATTAATCCATTTGTCTTACAATTTCCAAATATGCAACCCTGTTTGGAACTGTCCTTGGCAAAATGAAAGGTGCATCTTCAAATCCATATACTCTAATTACTGTAGCTCCCTCCAAACAATACCACTCTCCCCAATTATGATCAATTGGCCCATTGAAGTCCTTCGACCGAAGGAATCTTTTGATCTCATCAGTCAATGAATAATTACAAGGATAATGATACAATTTATTCAATGTCTTTACAAAATGCTCTTCAAAATGAATAAAACTAGAACTAGCAAACCCGTTGTCCCAAATAGCAGTCCACAATTGAACAGACAATGCTTCACCCTCCCTACCAACATGAGAAACTCTCATTTCAGGAGGCCATACCCCTAACTCCTGTCCAAAATATAACACCATGTGCATCAACAATGAATAATTTCTGAGATGGACAATAGAGGCTCCACTCTTTATAGCCATCAATCCTAAATCAAGCTCCTTAGAAATATATGAAGCATAGTCAAATGGCCTAGAGTTGTGATATTGGATATTTGTTGTGATGATCATTGGCACCATTGACATGAATTCTAGGGCATCCATCCCCAACAATTGACACACTGAGAAATAAGTGTATTTCATATAAGGTTCAAACAAATCAACATGATATGGAGGCCCTTCATTATCTTCCAAAGGCTCTGGCTTGTTACCCTATTTGACCCTATGAATTGGTAACCTCCAACCCTTATAAGTTGTATCCATTCTTGAAAATTCTTTCTACAACTCCTCACAATTGATTTCCTCATTGCAAAATCCTTCCAATTTGAAAACCTCACCTATTGCTTCTCTTGACACATATATCCGTGGTTTTCTAGAAGGATCACATATAGCTTTATGTTTTGGATCATAATGATCAGCAAGCAGTTTACCAATTCTGCATTTATGAGTACATTAGGGCACACCAATTTCCCTACATTCAATTTCCATAGATTACAGACTAGCTCAAAACGATTTCTCCTATGGTAGTGGAAATTGAAGAGCTCATACCCTGTCACAACAATCCAAACATCACCAATGAACTTGCATTTATCATCCAGCTTATCAATTTCTTCCCTAAGTTGTGCGGACCTTCTAACTTTAGGCCCTAAGCCAGGCAATTGATCAATAAGGTATTGGTTCAAACTCCTTTCAATGCCTTCATGTTCTGTATCAGTCTTTTGTTTCTTTCCCTTCGACTAACTGATCTCACCAAGCTTTCTACCCTTACCCTTTCCAGAACCAAAAGACTCCATTTTTCAAATTACAGAATCAAAATGTGAAAAACAAAGAAGCGATTACTTACAGTACTATGCTCGAGCTCCTCATACCAAAAAATGTCTCAATTCTCTATTCAGCGTTTCAATTCTCCTGCAATCAATTTGATACTGAAGAATTAATTAAAACTTTGATGTTATATCCCATCGCACCATTAATGAAGCACGAATGAAGGCTCATTTGAAACTGTTACTATCACATCAAACGTCCTGTCGGTGAGAAAATTTCAAATTTGGAACGAATCCCTTTTGCAACGTTTACTTAACCTTTCGCCAAGACACTCTATTGTCTTACCGACACCTGGAATCAACTTGATGACTACCACTTTTGTTTTCATGTCGCTATAATAGTTTTGAGTCGGGGAGATGTCTCATAGATATCTTTGCGTCTTACCGAAATGTATTCCTCAAAGAATTTTCCAATCACTAAGAGAAGATCACCCTTTCACCGATGAAATCACATTTCGGCATGACCACCAAGCTTTCTCACCGAAGAAATAGACCCAACCAAAAAAAATAATACCTTCGGCAAGAAATGAACCTTCGGGAAGACTCATATCGAAAATAAATGTCTTACCGAAATCACTCCTCCAGATTACTCCTATTGGCAAGACTCACCCCAAACTACCTGTTGGTACATCTTTCAAACCTTGATGAATCTCATTACCAAAGACCTTTTCTCTTTGCAATGCGCATCTCTATCGGCATAAATTTTGAATCAGCAAGACTCTATGACTTCTCACTGATAGCCTTTGAACACCCTCGAACTTGGTTCAGCCAAACAATAGCCACTTCACTAAGACCTTTCCCCGATGCACATAAGTCTTAACGAAACATTTGTTTGTAAGCCAATCGGTAAGACAAAATGATTTCATTATGAGTTTATGCCGATACCAATCAGTCTGGCCGAAACAACTCCTTTGTGCATTAGTCGACATGACATATTGTATTTGCCCTGACATTACATCGATGCCCCAACATATGCTGATATATTTTTTATATGTGCCTATCAGCAAGAAAAAATACCTCGCCAAACATTCTCCTGAATACCTTTAGCTTGACCGATATACTTTCACATGCGCCAATTGGTGAGACACAATGCGTTTGCTATGACTTCATTCCAACAAGGATTCCCTTTTCCGAAATGACTCCCTTCGTCCCCAAAACAAGAAAATTGTCTTGCCGATAGTCTGCAACAAACATACATTAGTGCAAATCCAGGTCGGGGAGACTTTTACTATGTCTTGTCGGTTCGGGTCCTTTAATGAAATATGAAAGACTTATGGATTCAATGAATTTTATGATAGAAAATATGCAAGACAATACAAAGAAGGAATTTTATGCTTATTATGAGGACTCAGTGCTAGAATTCTTGGATGCGATAGACTATAAAAATTTCAAAATTTTACAGTTCTAACAACGAGGATAAAACAACTCCTTTTTGGAACTTTGGTTCCCTTTCTTTCTTGAAGAATCCATTACAGGCTCAACAACTTGGGCTTTCTTACCTTTATTCTTAGAAAAAATAGGAGTACCATCATCTTCCATATCTATCTGGTAGCCCTCCAACCAAGAGGCATAGCATCCTTCTTAGCCCATTTCCTAGGCTATTTATCAAACTTGTCCTAGGGATCAGAATAAACTTCCATGGAATCTGACCCTTCATTCACCCAATCCTTATCATCAGAGTCATTTCTAGTCTCATAACCTAAGGATACATCCTTAACCATGCAAGCTTTGGCTATTTTAGGAGCTTCATTAATATTATATGATTTTACATATCCATCATCAACAATAATAAACCCTCATGCAGAAAAGGATTGTTAGGGTCTTTTCCAAATTCATTGATCTCATTCTCCAAAGATAGCAATAAATAATGTGGGAATAAAACCAATTTGTTATGCGTAAAGAGATTAAAAAGAATAAAATGAAAGCCATAGACTGTAGAGAATCTTCCATCAAAAGTAAAATACCTCATTATCATAATGGCCACATTCCCCCAAATAGGTTTGATGAAATGTCTACTGTAGCCTCTATAGGCCAATTTCTTCAACCTCTCCTTCTTCTTCCCTTCGAAGAAAATATTTAAGGGAAATTTTGACGTCGACCTTTCTCTATATAATTTTCTTCCTTAAGATGATAAACCAATAATATTAGCTGAGGTCCTTCGTGATGTTAAACTCCATGCTAAAGACTCTCAATACTCTATTCTTCCAGCCATTGATGAGCACTTGGGATATTTAGGAATCAAACCCATGAAGTTTTTGAATGTAAGGGGCAACCCCTCCTTTATCCAAGATATCCCAAACTATCTCATTCTCTTTAGTCTCCTCACAATTTATAGGATCCACTCTACACCGATCACCTCCCCATGGTTGACTGTGCACAACTCAATACAAAACTCACCTGGAACTATCTCATAGGCAAATGAAAACTCCATATGCATAGAAAGAGGCACAAACAAACACCCAAAATTCATTTGTTACTGACAACATAAGGACTATATGTCATCATAGCCTTTACTTATGAACTCTTTCCATAAGCTCCCCCATCGTTATCTGGAAAGGAGCCAAATTGCACTTGTCTTTCAACTTAATGAGGGTATTTTTATGCAATGAGTGAGCCCCTCTAGGTCGTAATATTCCTACCATCTTGTAATGTTTAATCATGTTTGATGAGATTTTGAATTTCAATAGGCATAATGTCATGTGAATCCCATCGCTTTGGAAAAGATAAGACTCCAATATTGACTAGGAAATTAGCTAACCTTTTAGCTTCATGATAAACATGAGAGACATGAAACTATTCAAATGAGTTAAGGATAGAAATAGAGTCCTTTATAATATTATTAATGGTCCAAGAAGAAGGTTGAAACATATTAAGGCAATAACAATATTTAACGAATCTCCCTCCACCATATTCTTTTAAATCCTTTCTCTTGAGCAAGCTTTAGGCCATAATAGGTTGTAGAAGCAAATACCTCCTAATGTTTCCGAGGGTGTTTAGAAATAAATAAATAATACCTTATTTTTAGGAATATTTCAATGTTGGGATATGGTGTTGTACACCATTGCATAAAATATTAAATTATAATGTAATTAAATAATTATTTAGTTGTGATGCACCTAGGAGATGTGGTTAATCACACTAGGTAATTATTTGGGGACCACTTTATGTTGTATTGTAACATTGTATTATTATTTAATGTATGAGACATGGGATAATAATTTAATATTGGGGAAATATTTAATAAAATAAAAACTTAGTACCCAATATTAAATGAGGGATCAGTGGTTTTGTATTCACATGGTTTTGTGATAATTGGTTTTATTTTACCACTTGGTTGCATTTGTGTGATCTTAAGTCTATAAAATCAAGCACATGTTTAGTGGTTAAGGTTGGTTGGGTGTGGGAACTATTATTATTGAATCTTTTTGAGGAGTGCATATGTGAAGCATGGTATGGGATGTGTGGATTCATGCTTGGACACATGGAGGATACATTGGAGAGACTTGATGCTTTAGAGGTATTCATTGTAACTCTTGTAATGTTTTATTGTTGAATAATAGATGGAGTGTGGATGCTTTTGGAGGCTGGGTTTTTCCCTCTTGAGGGTTTCTTATGGTATATCTTGTGTTATCTCATGGATTGTCTATTTTGATCTATGCATTTATGGTTACTTGTATGCATGCTTTTCTCTCATGGGATTATGTAGGAAATGGATTAAGATTGTGGGTATTATGCATTATTTCCTAACAAGTGGTATTAGAGCTTTCATGGTTGTGGGAGGTGTGAGCTCCTAGATTTTTTTATAACCCTTGTTTGAGTAGATTTGGTACAAAGTTGATTTGTTTTAGGATCTATGACAATTGCTAATGAATGCTTTACAAATTACAATGATTGCTTAAAGCTTACAAATGAAATTAACATAACAGAACACTGGGCCTATATATCTATCTATGTAGCCCGGGATCGAGGGGAACTTCGAGCGGACCGTCTTATTGTATATAGGGGTGCCAACTATAACTAGATATATAGCCAGTCGCACTCTCTCGATCTATATAGGTCTTGGGCTGAATGGATAACAAGGGTGGTGATAGATCGAGGTGTGTACCACTCTGGGCCCGACTGGATGAGAAACGCCCTCCACCCCATATCTATATACAGGGTCCCGAATCCCGAGATAGCCTAGCCGCCCTCCACCCCATATCTATATATATATAGGGTCCCGAGTCTATCCCTAATGGCCTAGCCGCCCCCAGAGCCCTATCTAGGAGTGTCGAGCCGCCCTCTCCCCCATTTATCAGCCAAGCTATATATAGTAGCATCCATCCGGTATGACCTGGCTCATCCGCGCCAAGTCCACTACTGAATTTGGTGGATCAGTTAGTTCCCGGGTGGGGCAAACTACACTGTATATGCAAGCTCGCCCCCAGGTATAGATAGGGGCCCACCCACCCCTGCTTTAGGGGGCTCTTGATAGAACAAGACCTTTCAATTTATAGGGTTGTAGTTGGCTCTCGATCGAGGGCCTTTGTTTTGGTTCTAGTTAGAGTTACTTTAGATAGGCCCCGCCCCCCGGTGATCAGAACTATTTGGGGGCCCTATGTCTATATAGGCCAATGGGAGAGGAGCCAACGGGAGAGGAGCCAACGAGAGAGGATCCCTACCCCTACTCCACATAGCGAGAACAACTAGCTGGGGGAGAGGGCATCTACATCCATAGTGAAAGATTGAGGGGAGACTGCTCTCGACCGACAGTTATAGTATAGTTTTGCAGCTCGACCAAGGCCCTATATAGACATGGGCACTCGAATCTAGGAGCAGGGTCAAGGAAGACAGACGGGGGGATCAAACAACCCCTATCGGAAATATATGGGGTAGGGAGGAGGTACTCCCCTGACGGCCTACTCTCTCTCTCTATAGCTGGAGCCCTATAACCTAACAGTATGTCGACCTCATCCCTCTTGACTGAGAATGGAAGGAACAGAGCTCGCTTGATTGGGCCCCTTAGAATAGTAGGGGCCCACCCCCAAATTAATTAGGGGCAGCTGGATTGAATCCCTGGAACTTAGGAGGCCCCTACTATTCTAAGGCCTTCTGGAATTCAACTAGTTGTTTCTATTAGCAGGAAAGAATCAACGGAGTGATGGGTGGGGTGGGATGGTAGTCCAGCGAGAAACCCCCTGATTAGAAATTCTATGTCATTTTCCGCTCCCTCCCAACTATCTCCTCGTTAGGCTCCACACCTCCGATTGGCTTGAATCCTGATAGCTGAATCCTTCACTGCTGGAGGACAAATGATCTATAACTATAGTTCCTTTCCCGTCTACTTGAACTGCTTTCTCATTGGTTGGTCTAGCCCATCTCCAACTATAGTTCTCTCTCTCCCAGAATACAAGATCCAGCCAACAAACAACTAAGTCCCTACACTTAATAAGGGGAGTTCAAGAAAGTGTGGGGTTGCCATTCTTGGGAGTCATGTTCGCTCTATAGCTCTATAACTATTCCAGATCCCAGGGGAGTCAAATCGGGGGTGCTTAACTGAACAATCCAACAACTAGAAGGAGGGGCCTATTGATTCTTTAGGCAAGAGGAGGTGTGGTAGGATAAGCTATAGCTATTAGTTGAATTCCTTCTTTCTCGTTGGGGTGAAGCTCTACTCTCCGAACAATCCCCCTACTATTCTAAGGCTCCCCCTGAACACAAATGCTTTCACTCAGCCTGAACTAAAGGAAGTAATCCCAACGGTAATTCCATCCTACCTATAGTTGTAGTCTACTGGAGCTCCATGGGTGAGAAAAATAATAGCTAGTGGGGGACTTGAGCCGAGTAACCTGAGCTGTCTACTACCTTCCGATAACGAAATAGTTTTTTTCCAGCCCACACCCCCGGTTACTGAACTGTACATTGTTACTGAACTGTACATTTCATTGGACTCGCCTCCCCTCAATATGAGAGAATCAATTGATAGAGATCGATTCATCAATATGATAGAATCAATCTCTCGTGCAACCACCCTACTTCATTTTTCCTTCCCTCGCCCAAACCTAAAAATACCACCACCCAACAACACAGGTAGGGCAATTTTCTGTGGGCACCACCACCCACCAACCCCATCGGGGGGTGGGAGGCGGGTGGGTCGGGGGCGAATCAGCCGGGGAGGGAATCAGTCATGGTTCTTTGGCCCCTACCATATTCCCTACCATAGCCCCTACCATAGCCCCTCAAATTCTATGGGGTGGGGCTATGGTAGGGGCGGGGCTATGGGGTAGATTATTGTTAATACACCTAGGGTGGGGAGAGTAACTGTGTTGTTGGGTGGGGGGGGGAAGGTGGGTTTATCCTCCTAATCGGGTGGGGGGGACACCCCCACCCCCTCTTATAGAGTGTTTTTGTGGGCACCACCACCCAAATTCAATTATTGGGCCCGCCCCCACCAATGTTAGTAGGTGGCGCCTTCCTTACTCTAGCAGGCTGATTAATTTATAGTTATATGACACCACCCCCCTTTCTCGCCAATAGAAAGAGGAGAGGCCGGTTGGAAAGAATAACAAATTGACCACTCTTACTATAGCCTCCCACCCACCCCTGGGTCATGGATCTGGCGGGTCGTGCGGAGATGCTGTGGATGGGAGAACAAACGTTCAATCAGTACAAAACCCCCTCCTTTCTGCATTCTGAGGCTCCTCTCGTTTAATCTGGTCGCCCACTCACCGGACTCTAGTTACTCGACCTGGTCCAACCCTATTATTTCTTTAGGCACTTGACCTTTCAACTTTTATCCCCCAACCCACCACTACCAGCGCTTCGCACCCACCCCCCCCCCACCCCCCCATTATAGTTGTGCCTTAGGGGCCCTCCCACCCAACGGCTATTCACCCCACCCCTACTATTCTAAGGGGGACTCTCATCCACTTCCCATCCTCTTATACAAGACGATGAGAAGATGATCAACAGATGATATTTGGCCTATATATGTATGGCCCTTCTTCTACTCTTCCAAATGGTGGAGGAGCATGTTATGTCTAGAATAGATCTTCAATTAGAGAAGGTAGAAACTCTAGATCTTCGCCCACTTTTCATAATCGATCTCTATTTGCTATTGCCTCCCACCCACCCCCCCTTAGAATAGTAGGGCAATCACCCTCCCACCCATCCCAACTATATCCTCCCAACCCCCTCCCACCCACCCCCGATAGAGATGGATGGCAAGAGGACAAGGCCTATAGAAAGAGGTGGGGGGTTGGTCTACATTGGGAGAGATGGTCGATCGATTGGGAGATAGAGATGGATAACGAATTCTATCAACCATTTCTTATATACGTAACATGATGACCGAGTAACAAGGTTAATGATCTGGTTTACCATGCTTTTGAGTCTAGTAGAGATGGGATATTCCATTAGTAACGAGCAACAACAACAATCGGAGCATTCCTACTAGTTACAACAACTGGAGGCTTGCCAGGGGAACTTCATCTCCCTCCCACCCGGAGATAGCATCACTTTGTTCCCTACTATTCTAAGGGGGTGATATTCTTAGTCGGGATATTCTATTCGGATGTTGTGGATCATCATGTTACGTACATAACAGACTCACTTGATTATGGATGGACGGTTCAATGCAGAATCGATTCATGAGGCGCTCGATTCATCATGTTACGGATCAGACATGTTACGTTATGTTATTTCTCATAGTACACTTCACTATATCCTCCCACCCACCCTGGGGCCCCTCGCCCTTCCCCGCACCCTCTCTCCTCAATCATGGGGAGAACTCGGGAGATAGGTCTATCATCATAGGGAGAACTCGATCGGGACTCATCCATCACCTCTATCATCATAATTCCCCCCCACCCCTCGGGACCCCTCTCTCAATACTCTAATCATAGGGAGAACTCAGGACCCCTCTCTCATCATGGGGAAGAGAGCAAGTGCCCAACTATCTAGCTGGGGGGAAGGGAGACCAGGAGAAATGAGTAGCGGGGAAGGGAGACCAGAAGAAAGGATCCCTCTCTCATCATAGGGAAGGGAGACTGGAGCGCCCTATTCTTTTTCTCACAGCCATTTAACGCCTACCTTTCTAGTGGCAGGCTTCACCGCCCCCTGCCCTTCGTGTAGGACCGACCTGCCCTTCGAGACGGCGAGTATGGTCAATCCTGCACGCTCTATAGCCTCCCACCCCCCGGTCCCGAAGGGTTGGTCGGTGGGGTTTGTGGTTAGCATCTTTCTTTCCAGCTATAAGTGGAAGGTGGGAGAGATGGGTGAAAACCAATAGGAGATGGGGGAGAATATAAGCTAGCTGTTATCTTTCTTTCCTCCGGCTATAGTTCCTACCGACAAGGAATTATAGTCTAGTCAAGTTGCCCACTTAGTTTCATTATTCTTTCCAGTTGGATTGGCCTAACTCCCCTCTTCATATTCTAGTTTGGCTAGATAGTACTACACCCCCGGTAGGATGGAAGGTAGAGGCTTCACCCCCAACTATAGTAGGGAAGCTAGGACAGGAATAGTGGGCGAGCGAGGTTCTGCTGCTTGCTCCTTTGCTCCCTCCTTTGTTTCCCCTCCTGTAGTGGTGCGTACTGGGTTTCCATCCATTAGGTAAGTGAGGATGAGCTTCCAACGACTAGAGGGCTCTATTGCCTTCCCCGATGGAACTAACGCCCCTACAATTCTATGGGCTTCATTCTCTCCATCCATTTTCCATTCTCTCCATTGGTTAGGATTCTCAGGCCCACTTCAAGGAGGAGGGAGCAACTAACTGGCTATCGGTTGCCTACACAGACAGAATATTCCTATTTTCTCATGCAACGAGCAAACACATTTACTAATGTAATACCATGGGTGGCCACCCTATTACACCCCCGCTCACGATGGATGTCCCAACTAGAGTTATCTGGAAGGCAATTCATTCTTGCCCATCAAGAAAGAATGTACCATAACGAGTTCCCCTCCCTCCTTATTATAGTTGAGTGGGCAACGGCATCTGATCAGGGACCTCAACTAATTGCCGAGCTATTTCTCAAAGTTTATGTGACTGAGGAAAGCGGGGAGGCCCAGGTGGGAAGTTCATTACAGCAATAAAGAAAGTTGGGGTGGGCATGTTACGCCCTTCCGCTTAGAATAGTAGGGGCCTCCCACCCGGGGCCTAATCCCTATATCTTCCCACCCCCCGTCCCAACCCCACCAACCAAAGGCGAGTATGGTCGGTGGTTACTTTGGTGATAAGGGTCTAGAAAGTATGTTGACCGTCTCAGCTCCACTCCATAGAATAGTAGGGCCGACCAGCCCTACTTTCATCGGGACCCATTATATTTCCAATATGGTCGACTGCCGATGAAAGGCAGGCCTTAGCCACTAACCATATTGGCCTTTGGGTGGGAGGACCCTACTATTCTAAGGGGTGGCGTAACATGGGTGGGAGGGAATCATAGTTCAACTAAAGGGGCGGGTGGGCTATAGTTGGGAGGGTCAACTGTCCAGATTCTCTATGGAACATGCCCAGGCCCCTACAACGGCTATCCTCCCACCCTAGTTCCGGGTTCATTAGGGCTACCCGGCACTATAGCTAGAATTCCCCCCCACCTTATTCTAGTAGGCTGATTAATAAAGACCAGCTCTTGACCGATTGCGTCGTAGGGAGAGACGAAATATGGCTTAGGCTTAGATTGGTGGCTCATATCGGATAGATCTGGTCTATAGTGAAGTGAGCAAAGGGGGACACGCAGAGGGAAGCCGAACGAATGTCAGATGAAAATCTTTGCACCTCATTAAGATCATATTGGCATACTCCCCTGGAAGAGAAAGAGCAGACCCCATCGAAGATGAGAGTAGGGTACAACAAGGCCATTTCCCCCTTCTCATAGAGCCATACGTGGACGTGATTGCTCATATAGCTCCCTATCGGCATCCCCATTATCATGTGTGAATGGATCGAGAAGCTCTAGTATGCACTCGACCGACTTCAGTTAGGGCTTGACGCATCTATCTCCTCCCACCCTAGGCCGACCCCACCAACCATGGGAAGCCCACCTCTCACCCCACCGCCCCCCCACCCCCCCATATAGTTGTTCCAATATGGTTCCCCGGTGCCAAAGGCTGTCTTGGGTGGGAGGCCCCTACAATTCTATGTGGGTTTCGGGTGGGTGGGAACTATAGTGGAGGTAGATTCTATTTGTGGGAGGATATAGGGATAGGCCTTGGGTGGGAGGATATAGAGATGTAGCGGACCCCACCGACCTATATTCCTTTTTGGCCTTATGGGTGGTGGCGGAGCCTCGAGCGATGGGGTCTTACTGGGTGGTGGGGTCCGCCGTTATGGGTGGGAATTGTAGCTGGTTCTAAGCTACCATGTACCAATAAGGAGAGCAGGAAGAAAATGATCAATCCACTCCGCTCATCACCCCTTTTTTCTAAACGCCAACTAAACTAAACTATAGTCGAGGGGTGGTTGGATTAGATGGGATTCTATACATAACAGCCTCTCGGCCACCCCTAATCTAGATTCGCGGCTAGATCTCTATGCTACACATGAATCACTCCAATCCAAGCTTACATAGCTCTAGACTCGTGGCTAGATCTAGATTCGCGGCTAGATCTATATGTGTCACATGAATCACTCCAATCCAAGATTCCATGAATGCGATCAACGTCCCCCCTTTCTCACATTGGATCATAGCCCTCCCTCCATAGAGTGGAGAGAGCTATATGCCGAGGGGGATATGGAGTAGGGGGGGACCCCAACAGTGGAGTTAGGAGAGAAGATAGGGGTGGGGGGAGACCTCGATATAGAGTGGTTTTTCGAGAGGGGTAGGGAAAGTCCCCCTCACCCTGACTATAGTTTCTCCAAAACATTTCCAAAGAACTATAGTTGTCGAGTAGAGATAACGGGTCCCCCCCACCCCAGATTTAGAGTGAGTATAGATAGGGGTCGAGCGTCAGGAGAGATATGCACTCTGCTCTTACTATCACATGCATATGCGCTCAAAGGAGATATATAGATAGGGGGATTCGTCGGGAGCTCAAAACTGATTCCTAAACGGAGTGAGTTCCCTATCCATATTGTTTGCCGTGATGCCATGCCATCTATTCCTACGGAACATACATCCATGGATGTTGCCAGCTGCCTCCCAGAGCATTCTATATAGAGATAGAGGCTGTCGTAAACTCCGCCCATCACCCGGCCCCTATCCATGTATAATAACCAACCTAACTGAGGCGAAAGAGGCGGGAGGGGAGGGCCCAATTGAGACTTGTTACACTATGCTTGGGGGTCTATTTTATATATAGCTGGGGGGAGGGAGAGGAACCAACAATCGCTATATAGAGTTGAGTTCTAGTCAGCACTCCACCCTCGGATGAGGGAACTCCCTTTAGACACTTGGCCCCTATCTATACTATACATGGGGCCCTCTCTATCTCCACTCTACTCTATATGGGGGAAAGGTTGAGTGTAGTTTGCAACGGATCCAGTGTGACCAGATCGGTTGATCCACGCATCTCCACTACTACTACCATATACTAGAGATAGAGATGGTATATACGGTAGTCCCTTCCGGTATACCAACCATTATGGGCGGGAGAGGTCTCATCCTTATATACGTGATATGATTGATTGTATCATAGGAATCAGAATCATAGCCATCCCTATACCCTATATAATAGATGGCCCCGAGCGATAGGAGAGGAGATAGCTGGGGCAGCTCTATATGATGGGGGGACATCAGTAAGTCATGCCATGCCCCTCGTGCCGACAGTTACAGTTATGAGGCCGAGCCCTATCTATATCTGGGGCTCTTGACCCCGTATTCGTGAGTTAAATTCAAATCTTATTCCAATCTCTATTTGCTATCCATTATATACATGGGGCCAGTGCAGCACTCGACCAGTAGGGAGCCGAGCCATAGATCTAGATATATAGGGTGCCACCTATCCTCGATCTCTAGATTTCCCCAGTGGGCGGGCAATTGAGTAGCGGGGCCTCTACTCCCAGGCCCCTCGACCAAGCGAGATGCGACTAGCCAACCAATCGTCACTGTTATGAATCGAGGTCCTATATCTAGGTCTATATCTATATAAGTACCGATGGGCCCTGCCCTTTATAGGTAAGGATTTCCATATCTATATAGAGGGTGGGTTCAACGCTATAGAATTAGCCGCCCACCTTGGCAGCCTAAGAACGGGCAGGCTTTAACAGATAGGGTTGGGCCAGTCTCCCCTTGGTCTTTAAGCTAAGCCCGGCTGCGCCTCAATAAATAATAGGCCAGTTGGAGATCCATAGATCAAGGGCCCCTATATAGATTAGATGTGGGGCACCCCGCGAACTATGGGAACCCTATAGTTCCCCCCCACCCGGTTCATTGGGAGGGCCCCTCAAATTCGCCCCCCCCCACCCAGGGTCCATCTCTATATCCTCCCACCCCCTGGGGTTGGGGCAACTCTATAGCCTCCCACCCCTCGGTGGCAGATGCCTTGGATGGTCCCAACCCCACCGCCCAAGGCTTCTTTCTCAAGCCCCTATATATCCCACCCCCCCTACTCTTCTATAGGCAGGATGGTGGGGTTTGTGGGAGGATAGCCTAAATAGGGGCCCGACTAACTCAGTCAGGAACTAGAGCATGTTACTCCACTATATCCTCCCACCGGCACCTACTATTCTAAGGTCCAGTTGGATTGTTCAGTTAAGATTGGCTGGTGAAGGCTCCACCCCCAGGAGAATTCTAGTTGAGGCATCCCAGCAGTCCCCATTCTAGTTGTTGGTTGATCCCCAGGGGGTGTAGGATAGGCTCAATCCCGAGAAAATGAGGTGGGAGTGTTATAGATAGTTGTATTTTGGTTGGATAGGAATACCAGATAGATAGGAATACTAGATAGGCCTACCCTTCCTTCACCCCCTATTCTAGTTTGGCTGGATAGCCCTGGTAGGATGGAAGGTAGAGCCCCGGTAAGATGGAGTGACTAACCAATGAATGACTGGGGTGGGTGGGAGGAATAAGTAGATGGAAATTCCTAATTAATGAGCTACCAGTGCTTTGCGCCCACCCTCCCCACCCCACCATTATAGTTGTGCCTTAGGGGCCCTCTCGCAGGAGCTTTCTAGATAGGCCCAGCAAACACCCTTGCGTGCTTCGCACCCAAGGCATGCCTTCAGCACCGACCATATTGGAACTATAATGGGAGGGTGGGGTTTGTGGGCAAATAGGTCGGTCCCGAAGGGCAGGGGCATCCAACCGTGGGTGAGAGGCAAGGACCGTATTGGAGAGAAAACTTGATGATAGTGAAATCAGGAGTTTCTCGACCCACTATCCTATCTCCCTCGAAGGACCGGAGAGCAAACTTTCATCAGGGAGACAAGGGCCAACATTCTCACAGAAAATGTATCGACTGGGCCACCCCTCACGGCGGGACCAAACATTCCGATTACTCGAAGCTATGTAGAGGCACCCTTTATATCCTAAGCTCGATCCGTCATCCCACAGCAGCCCTATTCAATTCTAGGCCCTTCAAGATCCCTCAACTCTGGATCGAGGTACTCCTTTCTTCTTTCCGAACGAAGCCCGAATAGGTCCGAAACTCCTCTCTATCTCTAAGAGCTCCGTTCTACCCCTCCCCTTGTTTGCAGGATCTTGGTCATCCCCATGGTCCACTAGGTGGGAAAAAGAGAGATTTTCTCTACTGATCGCCCTTCTTTTATATAGTTGTGTTTCAATCCCAAACAAATAATAGAAACACTCCTAAATAGGGAAAGAGAATAACGGGCCTGGCTGAAATGGAAGAGGAAGGGCACTGGACGGTAGAGTGGGCCGGGGCCCCTAATATTCTAAGGCGGATGTATTGGGTCTAAGGTTTGTGTACATGAATTCGCTTGGTCCACCAACTGGGCCACCCACCTAGATACGTGTTGTTGTCTTATCTTATAGTGAGCCCCTGAGGAAGGTAGAGGAACTGCATAGAGTTCAATAGGGCTGCAGTGAGCGACAACAAGAGCTACGAACTGTGGAGTTTGTGGAAGTGTTCAACTGCCGGAATGGAATTGCACGGAGAGATATAGTCAGTATAGGTCATTCCTGACTCAGGTGAGTGAGGAAGACTTGGAAGTCTTGATGGATAATGACTCATCCCAGCTGTTTAATTCAAATAGATTTGAATTGCCCAACCGGGGATGGAATGCCATTGCCCTACCTCTATATTGCGATCCATTCTGATAGGCTTCCTGCTTAACACTGAATGAAGGGTGGGTGCTAATGGAATGACCATGTTACGGCCCTCAGTCGAAGACCCCACCGTGCGCAAGACCAAATGCTATGCTGGGGTGATTATTGGTCTGATGCTTTCTTCGGGTGACCTCACCGAGATAGACAGAGTCTGACATGGGAGATAGGTTAGGTAGGGCTTTGATGAGGATAGGTGGGGTCTGACATACATGCTACTACCGGTGATCATGCACTTGACGAAATGGCTTTATGCATCGTGCCCCCCACTTGTTTTCTACCGAAGTTACAGGGGGCCCCCCTCTCCTAATAGTTGGGCCGAGTTCCTTCGACTGGCTTCTTTATTAGAAAGGTTGAAAGCAATAAACTATCGATCTACTACCCCCGGGGGCGGGCCCGTGCCGTTACCCATTGATCAGTAAGTCATGTTAGTTTGTCATTACCCCTATCTGCCCTATCTTCCCTACTCTAGAACTTAATTCCCTCCCACCCCGATGAACCCTACCTTGGCTATTGACCAGGCATTGAACAAACCTACATAATGAGACTATAACTTCCAACTGAGTTAGCCGGCACTATATCCACCCACCCAACTTAGGCATCTACCTCACCTAGAATTCCCAACCCCACCGACCCGCCCTTCGGGACCGACCCAGCCCTTCGTGCATGCAGGACTGACCCATTCACAACTATAATGGCGGGTAAGTCCCAACCCCACCATCCCATTCGCCTTAGGGCTGGGTGGGAAACTAAAATGTAGTTCCGCCTAAGATGTTACGTAGATCCCTACTATTCTATGGTGGTCGTCATAGTAGGGGCCATATTATATACGTAACATGGGTGGGAGGATAGTCGTGGAGTAACATGGGTGGGAGGGAATTATAGGGCTATAGATAGTAGGGGTGGGCCCCTACTATTCTATGGAGGAGGATATAGAAGTAGAATTCTGCTACAGGGTGGGTGGGAAACTATAGTTTGTTAGGCAGATTCCCTCCCACCTGTTCCGGTGGGAAACTATAGCGTAGGCTTCGTTGGGGCCGGGAGGTCTATTAGTTGTTGGGGCAGGTTGTGGGGCCCCCCACCCTAGGGTGGGAGGGGATTAGCCGGGTGGGGGGCCCCCTGCTAAAATAGTGTGGTAGAGACACGGAGCAAGAGGCTGGGAACGGGGCAAAACATGAGGGAGCGGGAAGAATCTATACGCTATCCTTCTTGGTTAGGATGTTCTCATCTCGAAGATGACTATTCTAGTTGGGAGCCAAGGGTACCACCTTCATGTCTCGCCCTTTCTTCCCGGTTGGGAGGACTAGCTCAACTCAACCTAACTTCCTACCGGGGGTTCAGGATGGCACGAATTGACAACCTTCCCATTAGTCTATCCGGATGAAGTGACTCATCCAACCAAACTTAGTAGTATCAACCATCCAACGGAATACTGTATTGTTTGGTTCTTTGATTAGCCGGCCTAGCAACCCCCCTACTATTTTAAGGGCCTCCCACCCCCCCAGTGGGTGAGTAGGCAAGTTTCTCGGCCTAGCAGAAGGACCATCCTTTGTTCCCGGACCATCCTTTCTGGAGCACACCCCCGAGCTAAACTATCTAGATTCCGAGGGTGCTCTTTCTTGAACTCCCTTCCGGTTCACCCTAGAGGTTTATTAGTTTGTCTAGACAATGAAATGTAGGAAAGTGAGGGAGGGAGTAGACAACTATGGGAGGGTCAAACCCGAGAAATGACCCCATAGAATAGTAGGGCTCTTATTTCTTATCAGTGGGGAAGTCGCTGATTGATGTTACTATTGGATGGTCCGGAACTATCCCTCGTTTCTCAAAAGGAAATCAATTTGTTTGAATTTGCTAGATGTCGTTGCCTATAGAGATAGTAAGGCAGGGAGGGAGTATACTACTATATCATCGGGTGGGAAGGAGAACATTCTCCTCGAAATGACCCCATAGAATAGTAGGGGCCCCCACACCCCCGGTAGGGACTAATCTAGATGGGGGGGGCCCTACAATTCTATGGGTCTCAAGAACTATTTCATTTGCCAGGCCCTCAGATTATAGGATGGAATGAAGGAAGGGTTGGATAGCTAGTCCTCCCAACCGTGCATGCATGCAGGGGTGTAGGCAGGAATTAATTGGCGGGTGGTGAATTCTCTCCCTGCCTCATTGATCTCCCTGCCTCCTCCCTCATCGAGGTAATGAACATCAATCCCATTGGGGTGAACCCTCCCTCAGTCTAGAATAAGGAACCTCGTTATTGAACTCCCTTCCATAGGAGAGGAGCCCATGGTTAGGCCAATCCCCTACTATTCTAAGGGTTCATTTTCCAACTACCTTATCCGGGGGTGTTCTAGGATGGACTTCCCATAGGGAGGGGGTTCAATAGACATCGGGGGTGCCACCCTTCCCACACCTCCTCTCCATCCCCCACAGAAAAAAGGATAAGGAAGAAGCTGCCGCTAATCAACCCCCGCACGCGAAGGTTATAGCCTGAAGAATTAGTGCTCGCTGCTCTTTGTGCAGCGCTCTCTCCCTATTTTTGAGAGAGTGTAGATTCTGCTGTAGAGTCAGGATATGCTCTCTTATAATATCTGGTTCAATAGGAGGTAGATGCTCCCAAAATGCGGCCAGAAGCCGCCTGCATCCGCGCAGATCATTCTCCACGTGCGGGATCTCCTGTCCAACAATGAAAAGCCTGCTAATAACATCCTCCATGATTAACTAAGCGGGGCTGAGACGGAGACTACTTGATTAACTAACTAAGCAGAATTCGGCCACCCCCTTTTCTATATACTCCAACTCCTTTTGTCAACTCAACTTTTGAAATGCCTATAAATAGAGAACTAAATGAGCCTCTATTTATAGGCATTTTTGGGCCCTGGGACTGATAAGTCACGGGGGTGAGGTGGTACTCAAAGAGTAAAATGGACCTGTGACATGTCGAGAAACATGAGTACTTTGGTCCGCCAAATCGTCCGCCAGATTCAGTTTGATTCGATTCAATAGGATCACCAATGATATATAGTTTCCAGTACTCTTAATCGAATCGCGTGGGGGCCAGATCCGTGGCATGTTAAACCCCAATCACCCAATCGTGAATCTAAAGCATATGACGTATTTGAGAAAGGAACTATAGTGGGGCCCAAGACCCCACCGTTGGCATGCCTTCGGCAGCCTGCCCCTCCACCCCCCCCACTATAGTTGTTCCCGGCTGCCGAAGGCAGGCCCCATAGAATAGTAGGGCTATAGAGGGTGGGTGGGGGTTAGGGTGCCGAAGGCACGCCTTGGGTTGGGTGTTTTTATGACATGACAGGGGGACGGACAAGGGATCACCATCACCTACCTAAAGTAAAGCTAAAGCTAAAGTAAAGGATGAGGGACCATCACATCACATCAATAAGTAATTGGGGAAGATAGATGCCCACCGTCGCGACCGATGAGTACTTCCTGCTACTGGTCGGACGAATAAAATGAATACTCTTCTGCGGTTGCCCTACTATTCTAATGGGCCTTGAAGCAAGCGATTAAAGAAACAAAAGGGCTGCGAGCTCGACCCGTAGGGCAGAATGCTAGAGAGAGGAATGCGAATCAAGAATGTTGTGCTCCCTTGACTACTGTAGATGGAGGAATGCTCGGAATACAAGAATGCTATTATAAGACTCCTTGCCCTATCTAGAGTAGGGGGTTTGACAACAAGTACCCGCCAATGATTGATAGGGGTTCGTCCGTAGGGCGCCCGAAGCTTTGCTCTCAAGCCCTCTCTCCAACGATGCTATGCTCCCGAAGAAGCCCACGTACCTAAGGAACTTACTTGCAAATGAGGTGCAACCAATCGGAATGAATTTCTTATCCCCGAGAACAGCAGGTTGAGTGCAATCAATGCTATCTCCCAGGTCGATTTCTCGCCCTCGACCAACAATAGTTCCCCACCCAACTATAGGGGTGGGTGGGAAGCTAGCCGATTGGGAAGCAGGGTGGGCCCCCCGGGGGGTGGGAGGATATAGAGTACGCCAAGCCCTACAATAATCTACCAACTACCATAGAATAGTAGGGGCCCTATGCACCACCCGGCAAGGGGAATCTTAGTTCGAACCCTCTATCTCTATGGACGTAATATCGATGCATCCATATCACGTATAGAAGAAATCCCAATCAAGGCCCACCTTTATCGAGTACGGCTATATATAATAGAGAGTAGGGCCCCTACTATTGGTTGTGAGCACATAAATGATTTCATAGAAACGTCTGTAACTAGCCCTACTATTCTATGGGGTCAGCTTATTCCAAATTATATGCAAGTATGGTCGGTCCTGACCCCACTGACCCATTCGCCTTAGGGCATGGTCAGCCCTACTATTCTATGGAGTGGGCAGGTGGGAGGCCCCTACAATTCTATGTGGGTTTCGGGGGGTGGGAGGCCAAGGGGCGGGTGGGGGGACAAAAGGGGTTGCCACCCACCCCTGGGTGAGTATGGTCAATGGGTAAGACACATATGGTCGGTGAGCAAAGCTCTGGTGGGGTCCGCTACATCTCTATATCCTCCCACCCCCCTGGTTAGAAGCTAGGGTTCGCAATGGGTGAAGCCCGAGATGGTGCGTCGGCAAATAGTGGGGTCCGCCTTGGATGGTGGGGTCTTGCAGTCGAGTGCCAGTTATATATCCTAGATGACTTCGAACCCGAGGGCAGCAACCTACCTACGTGAGTTATAGGGATACAAGGTGAGTAAACCTATTCATTGAGTCAGCAACCGAGGTCGGGCTATAATGGGGCTTCGGGGCAGGTGGGAGCCCCCCCGCTTCAGTAGATTAGTTGTTTCGGCTCTAGCATAGATATAGATAGGCCATCAGTCGTATCACGTATATAACACGATGTAGAATCATGATGATGTCGACCCGCTCTATATCTATATCTAGATCTATTCATAAGTGGTAGGGGAAGGAGTTAGGGTCTCCTCCTAGTGCTGCCCTAGAACCCATGTTTGATCCCCTCTCTCATCCCTAGTTAGCTCCGAACTCCTCCCCCAGCAGGCCCGGAAGGCCCGATCTCAGACACATCCGGACAGAGACGGGCAGTAGTTATTAATTCATGTTCCTTACCCCTTAGGGGCCTACCCGGCCTTACTTGAATCACCATATCTTCTCAAGCTGCTATATCAGTATCCATGATCAATGGATGGTAATAGCGATCAGTATCCATCCCAGGATCGGGTGGTGGGTGCACAAGAGCAGGGATTCAGATTCCCTATCGACTCGTTACAACTACCCTTGCAATCAGTTTACTCCCATTCATCTGGGCAGGGGCACATATGGGCCACCATACATACCCCACCCTAGCCTTCCTCCGGATCGGATGTGATTCCAATCCGGACCTAGTAGGGAGAGACTGAACAATAGCCCGGGACTGATGAGCCCCATCTACACCTGTGCCAAGAGTTTGTTTTCGGAGTTCTAACTGGATCTGCTCGATCCACACCCCCGGAACGTGGATGGAGCTGTTACATATAGTGGTGCTCCCTTGGGAACCAGGGCGCCCTATAGGTGCAAGAGCTTGTTGGTTCTCGCATCCATGCCATGCAAAAGGGGGGCAACCTCTTTTGTCCTCCCACCCTGCCTTCTATTCCCACCCTGCATGCCCCGGCTAATGTTGTCAGGGCCCTATAGTTGGATCGATTCCTTCCTCGCCACCACCTGTGGTTGGGCCTACCTTGCTGCTATAGCCGCTGATGGAAGTGATTGATTATCTACGATTAGCTGGTTGGTTGCTCATTAGCCGATCCCACCTCAGAACTTTAGTGGGTGGGTGGGAAACTATAGTTCCATCCCCACACACGGGGCCCCTACTATTCTATGGATTCGAGTCACTTTCACAGTCATATGATCCCTTTAGAATGGTAGGGGCCCTACCATTCTATAGGCTTAATTCATTGGGTTTGAATAGTAGGGGGTTGGCGGGTGGGAAACCTATCCTGATGAACTCCAGTTGTTGATGGGCAAGCCATCGAATGGTCGGGCGACCCCCCCGGAGCAAGAGGAGTAAGTAGCGGATGGATGGAATCGCCTACGGAAAAAGTGGTGGGGTGGGTCGGCCATGAGATTTGAGATCGGGATCGGCCTTTCTTCTCTCTCCTTCTGATTTCATAGATGGTGGATAGCGGGAATAAGTGATCGAGTCGGTGGAAAGTTCAATCCCTCCCCCGAACCGTGATTATGTAATTCCCTAGCCGCAACGGGAGTAATAAAGCCAATAACTGATTCTATACTGACTGTCCAAAAGGGGTATTTGGGTAATTTAAGAAAGGGGGGCCAGTAGCGGAATTGGGTCTAAGAAAGATCGGGGAATTGGGGGGGCATAAACGTAAATGCTTAAAGTTCCAAGCTAAAATTCCATAGAAAAATGGAGGGTGGAGGCATATTACGTATATTTCCATTTTGTGGCCCATCCCCAACTATCGCAGGTAGTCGGAGGGGAGGATAAAGATTAGGAAGGAGGTAAGGAGGGCATCAATCAGAGACAAACAATTTTTATTGATGGTTAACCAGAACCACCGGCCCCCAACATTCTTTCTCTCTGCTAACCTCCTCCTCCCGGCCGGGGGTAACACCACGAAGGAGGAACTCTTGGGTATCATGTTAGGACACAAGCCCCCGGGTGTATGTGGATAACAAGGACCCAAAGCCAAAAGAGGGGGAATTCTAGAGGGAAGGTCCGATAGGGGGAGGGCCCTTAGAATAGTAGGTAGTTCAGTTAGGAAGGGAGGGAGGGTTGATGGCTAGATGGAAGGTTAGCCGGTTTAGTTGTCGGGTTAAAGGAACTAGTTGTCGGGGCCGGTAACTAGTTTAAGGTTAGTTGGGGCCGGTAACTAGTTGAGGGTTAACGGGTAGCCGGTTGGACCTAGTTTAGGGTTAAGGTTATAGAACTAGTTGGTGGGTTAAGGTTCAAGGTTAGCCAGTTGGAACTAGTTTAGGGTTAGAGGAGGGGAGTGTTCCTAGTGAATGGAACTAGTTGAGGGTTAGCCGGTTGGATGGAACAAGTGGACTAGTGGAGGGAATGGGACTGGCCAGACCCTCCCCCATCCATTTATTGTTGAGATGGGTCCTTGCTAACTTAGTCGAATTGGTAGGGGTGGGAGCAAGTGAGAGGGTGGGGTGGAGGGGGCCCTACTATTCATTGGGCAAGGGGGCATGTTACGTATAGAATCTGGGTCTGCCATCAAATACTATAGAATGGGGGGGCACCCGGTAGAGCTATACCCTATAGTTCCCACCCACCCAGCCACAAGGAGCCGTCCTCTGTGGGGCCTGCTTGCTGGGAAGCATTGTCGAACCATTTTCTGCTGGCTCATGGCCAGGGTCGACGTAGCACAACCGATCCGCATAGTTTGGGTGGGTGGATATAGTTGCTCCGTAAGGGACTTTAGTAGCCAGCGATGAACAGCCCTCCCTCCCCAAGCGAGAACGTCACGACTGGGCTGGTTGCTTGCTTCTGAATGCGGTGCTAGTCGCTTCATGAGCTCATGCAAATAGCACTCCTAGGAGCCAGAGGCACCGTATTACAGCTCGACGAACAGGGACACGATCTCTCCCCACACTCAGCCTATCCCTAAGGTTTGCCCCCTTGTCGAGAATGACTCTGACCCCTAGAAAAGAAATCTCTCCTAGACCGAGGCTCCCCTCCCCACCGTTTAGGCAGCGGGACGACCGAAACGACGGGGACGAGAGACACTGCTCGCTTGCCTGATGGAGATGGATGATAGAGCCCTCCCCCCGCCTTCGCCATAAACTTGGTCAACTGGTCCCAGATCAATGGAATAACTCTAATGGAATAACTCTATAGCATCAATTCCAAGTGTAAAGGCAGAAGCTATGCATAGGCATAGGAGCTACTTATCGACGTATATGATGAACCCGTAGCTTACCCACTACCCTCACCTGAACCAGTAGCAAAGCGCCAAACAAAGGCATAGCGACCCGTCCAAGTCTCACCCGTAGCGGCAGACCCCACCGGGCCCCCCCGGGAGGTAGATTATATTCGCTTTCTCACCCTATTGCCTATACCCACCCAGCACTGGGCAAAAAGGTCGGTCCTGCATGAAGGGCTGGTGTGGGAGGGGCTCGAGAAAGGCCATATTCTATACGTAACATGGCCATCCTTCACCTCCCCAAAGCGTGGAGACCTATGGGTAGCAATAATCAGGGGTGGGTGGGAGGCAATATAACCCCCCACCTTGCATGCAAGGTGGGAGGATAATCAAGTTGGTGGGTGGGGGGTGATGGTTTCGGGGGGGCATGTTACGTATAGAATCTAGTTCTGCCACAACCTATAGCGATTAGTTTCGCGCCCCTATAGTTCCCACCCACAAACCCCACCTACTAGCCCTTCAAATAGTAGGGGGTGGGATGGGTGGGTGGAATCATAGTTGGCACATATGGGTGGGCGCGAAGCACTGGCCCTACTATTCTAAGGGGTAGATTAGTGGTTACATCATGACTTTTGAATGACTATGCTCCATCCACAATATCACCAGCTGCAATGATTGTGTGGGCAGGTTACACTCCCTGATGCATATGATCATTGGGTTTGAGTACATTAGTGGCACTCCAGGTCAGTGGCCTTGTACACGATCGCTCAATCAAAACTGATGGTCGAACGATCAAAAGCAATGCCCTCGCTAAGAATAGTAGGGGCCCACCCACCCAATCCTAATCTTGGGAGGAATGTGAGTAGATGGAATGAACCGCTCATGAAATGCAGGGCCTTCCTTAAAGCAGTACCGGGAACCCAAAGATGCAAGTTGTAGTGCTATGATGAAGGTCGTAACGCGTAGGGGCTAGATATAGATATAGGGGCAGGGGAGAAAGCGAGAACGCCTAAAATTTCATGCCATGTTGTTGCAGTTTCAGTATGAAACCCTCGCTTTGCATGGGCTTATGGGATGGGGGGATTATAGGCGCTTAGAACGTTGTTCGCCCAGTTCGACAGGGGATTTACCCTCCCCTTCATTGTGGCTCACCATGCCGGCGTGTTATTGTTACGCGGTGATGCCCCTCATCCATAGTAGTGGGCATGAAGACGGCTTTATCGAGAAAGGGGAGGGGGTGAAGTGGAGTGAGTATGGGTGAAGACGAGTGAAAAAAACATAAGTGGTATTGATGGAAAAACAAATAAGCTCATCTTGATCCAACTATAGAAAGGTAGGGCTATCAATTGTAACAGTAAAGCATAAAGTTATTTCATACAAGCTATTTTATTACAGTGAGTGAGTTCTCGAATGCAGAGAACGAACGATAGACTGTTATTAGTCTTCTTAGTCCTATTATTGCAGTGAACGAAATGAAACAGGTTGAATGATAATAAGCCATCGAAAAGCTTATGAGTAAGTGAAATGAACGATCTATAGCCTCAGGGTGGAAGGGAATCATAGGGTTCCCCGGGGGGGATAAAGCAAGTGATTTGTCGGGGAGAGACCAGGGGGGCGTGGTAGAGACTCGGAGCAAGGGGCTGGGAACGGGGAAAAATAGGAGGGAGGAGGAAGAATCTATATGCTATATTGGGCTTTCTAAGTGAACTTGGCTCAGGGTGGGGGGGTTATATTGGGGGGTAGAAGACGCGGGTTGTTCAGCAGCCTGGGATGCCGCCGATTGAGCTAGTTCTCTCCCGATGAACCGGGCCAGAGCGCCCCACCTTTATCGCCCCGGGAATGCCGCCCTATAGTTGATAGTAGGGGGGCCAATCAAGCGAGCTCCGTTCCTTCCATTCTCAATCAATAGGTCAACATACTATTCTAAGGGGCCTTAGGAAAGGGCCCTCGGAACCGACCATTAAAATGGTTCTGCTTAACACAGAAATCTTTGTCGGGCCCTTCTTCCCTATCAAAGTAAGTTGGGGTGGGTGGGAATCCCTTTCGCGCTTCACGCCCACCCTGCCCCCCCACCCCTCCATTATATTTTGAATGGGATTGTGGGGTTGGACTGACCCAGGGGGGTGGGAGGCTATAGGGCATGCATGCAGGACCGACCATACTCGCAACAACTAGCCGAGGGGGTGGCAAGTTGGTCCTGCCCTTAGAATAGTAGGGCCCACCGGCCCATTCGCCCTAAGGGGGGGCAGGTCGGTCCTGCACGAAGGGTAGGGGTTCGGAGAGATCGCCAAAGAAACTATAGGGCCCATAGGGTTGGGGGTGAGTCTGTTACGTATAGAATATGGCATACCGGTCAACTATAGTCGGATTCTATATCTATAGGTCTTTGTTTGTTCGTTCTCAAGATGTGCGGTAGCCAAGTTATCACCGACGTCCATATGCTCCTGAGCCGCCCAAGTGCCCTATATAGTGTGTTCCTATTTGAGGAGTTGGCACAATCCCGTCAACAGCCAGTAAGGTTCCCCTCCCCTGACATGCACATTGGAACTCACTGAACTATTCGTCTCCCCAAGGAGAGTTCAGGGATACACACCAATGTTGAGTTGCCTACTCCGCCGGTTGTCTCCCCGCCTACAACCTGGCAGTGATTATACCAATAGCCCTATCCCGCTCCTCAGCTTAGGATAATAGACGATGCGCTATAGGTAGAGGTAGAATCACATCTCTACGTAACATGCCCCCGCCCCAACCACAGGGGAGGTAGTAGGATCTCCTCCCACAAAGCTTTGCCCACCACTCTACGCTTCTAACCGCCCAGGGCTCCGCCCACCGTCCTATATTCCTTAGGTTGGTAGCAAAGCACAAGTTGGTGGGTGGTTAGGCAGGTAGTAGGATCCTTCCCACATGAATGCGCACCCCGCATGCACTAGCGGGCATTCCCCACCCAGAAAAGAGAGCAGTCTTACGTCACACACTTCATCCTCCGCCCCCCCACTTGATCATCACCAGGGGCCTACCGTCAGACCCTACCCTACACACCCCAAAAAATATGGGAAGTCATTCCCCGCTAGTGATTTCCCCCCCACTGACTAATAGGAAGGGGGCCCTAAGGCAATATGGGTGGGAATCCCTGTCGATTCAGCATAATCCGGCCCAAACTACAATTCCCAGGGCCCTACTATTTTAAGGGGCCGTTGTGGAAGGATTGACAGTGGCAAATCAGCCCCATCATTCATTCATTCACATCCACCAACCCAACAACCGAACGGGAACTATAGTCGCAGAACTATAGTCTGCCACCTCCCTCTTCTCTCTACACTACCCTTGCCCCCACTCCTACCCTTTCCCTTGCTACCGAACCTTTCTCATGCACCACCCTCCCAATCTCTCTACTGCTCCACCCATTTCCCCTACCCTTGCCCTTCACCAACTACAACAAGGAGGATCACCAACTGTAACCTTATGGCCAATCTTGGAATAACTATATTTCGCAGATGAAAAGTTCCCATCCCCAAATCCTTCCTCGTCCTTCTGCCCTGCAAGCTTCTGTCCTGAGTCCTAGGCTCATCAAATCTATGATGATGAGCATGATAACCTTCATCCTCTAGCCCTTAGAATAGTAGGGGCCACCCTACAGAATAATGAAGCCCCTGCATGCAGGGTGGGGGGGAATTCTAGTTTGGTGGGTAGAGCAAGGAGCATCAGAATTGATACTCGACTCTTGCCCTACATGCCTTCCCTTCTTATCCCCCACCTCTAGCCTTAGCCCTTAGCCTTCCAACCGAGGAGTTAGAACTTAGCCAGTCCCAAGGAATGGATCGCAATACGAGCTATACTGCATCGATCGGGGGGCGAGCACAGATGCTACAGTTAGCCCACGAGAGCTGAGGTGATCATCGAGGACCCTATTGCCACCCACCCACCCCAACAACTATAATCTACCTCCCACCCAAGGCCGACCCCACCCAAGGCGGGCCTCCTATATCCTCCCATGCCCCTATGGGCGAATAGGTCGGTCCAACCCCACCTAAGGCCTGCCAAAGGCAGCCGACCATATTGGCAACAAAACTATAATGGGGGGGTGGGGGGGTGGGTGCCGAAGGCATGCCTTAGGTCCTGAAGGGCTGGGAGGGAATCCTTAGTTCATTAGCCCACTAGCCCGTAGGGCCCCACACTTATTAATATGCTTGCTAGAGTAACCAAATGAACTAAGATTCCCACATAGTTGCCTGCTAGATTAAGCTAGAATAGCTTCCCCACACACATTCGCTTGCTAGAATAACTACATAGGTAGATTAGTTGGATCGACAGCCCAGTTTGTTGTTGCCTGAACTATCTCCGTAGGGCGGCCCTTAAGGAGATTTATCCCTATCCAAACTCTCCATACATGGGTCCAGGATCAAGAGGGGCTAGACCTAGATTTGGATCTGGACCTGGCCTAGATGGTATAGTTATCTGGATGGTCTTTGTCTTTAGTGTAGTGCCTATAGTCCATTCTACATAGCATAGCTAGGTGTGTATACCATAGGCCCATATATCTAGAGTCGGGCCCCGACCCCAACCGTTGTGGCTAGAGGAGATGAGGCTATCTATCTGGGGAGCCCTGTATAGAGAACTGCATTCACTAGAGCCCTGAACTCTATTCTGTCCGGTATGGGAGGTGATTATATATACAGTGCGGGGCCTCGGGCCCTAGATATATGGATACAGATACAGATACGGGGATTTCCATAGAATATAGAGATACAAGGGAGAGGGAGTGGGGTTGGGCAGTCACTAGAGCCCATCTATATATGACTAGAGGCGGGGGTTGGGAAGTCCACTAGAGATCATTCTACCTAGGGTGGTTGGGCCGATGACCTAACCCCTCACCCAATTCTTGGGCTTGGGGGTGGTTGTTTCGCCCTTGTCCTCGTCCGGGTAACCTAACCCAACCCATCCTCCCCTACCCTACCTATGGATCTATCTGGCTATATGCCCATTCCCTCTCTTTTCAGAAAGGCCCCTACTATAGGAGTAGAAGACTATATAGAGTCAATTCAAGGAAAGGAAAAGAAATGGGGAGTTGGAGAGTATATGGAGCCTATATCTCTATCTGGAGGGGAGTTAAGGGGAACCCCCGGGACTCTGCCTCTCTTAGCATAGCTTCACCTCACGTCAGAGGTTCACTGGTTCGTCTCTCCGAACTGAACCGGTGATGCCCTATATCCTCTATATATATATAAAACTCGCCACAAATGAACCTAAGTCGACCCAAGCGAGGAAAGGATGTGATTTCTAATGGGGCGCCCTATCGGCTATATCTTTCCGGTGTTTGGCTAGAGAAGTTATATAGATAGGGGGGCCATCTGGGCTATGTCCATATTCCACTATCCGATAACTGAACGGGTGGGCTGGTATCGATGTCCAATGTCAGAAAGATAGAGAGATAGGGCCCCCAGATAGAATAATAACCTATCTACCGATCTAGTATTCGGGATTTGGCATCTGGTATATGGTCCTGAAGAGCCTATCCTATCACGAAACCAGTATGGTGAGGGGCCCTCCCTACCTATAGTTCTATCTGGCAGCCCGCTAGCAGGCCAACCCTTGACTATCTATAGCTGGGCCCTCCCTCCCTATAGTTCTATCTAGCAGCCCTATACATTATATGTCTATTCGGCTAGCGGGCCAACCCCCATATAGATTACCACCCACCTTCTCTCTTGACGGAAAGGGTAACGATCTAATCTCAATCAGCCACTCATGTCACATATCATATATAATACAGGGCAAGGCCCATCCCATGTATGCCATCATCATCTCGTGCATACAGTTCCATCATTCATCAACAGGCTACTCTCACCCACAGAATAGGATAATCCTAGACTAGACCAAATAGGATCCCTCGCGAAGTACGCTCCAGTAATGATCCCTCGTTCTCTAAGATGGAGTAAGCTCCAGTAAATCGGTTCCCCAGGTCCTAATCCATATCGTTTGACTATCGACCACGATAGAACGGATGAATAAACCCCAAGATGTCTACCTAGTTCTGAGAAAACTTAAAATGACTATATATATAGAGGGGACTTGGTTTGAGAAAGGGACTTATCAATTTGAAATAGAACCAGAACCGGCTTATTGAATTGGAATAGAACTGATGCTACCACACTTATGACTCCCGATATCCCACAAACCGATTCCCCACACAGCTCCTGCACTATCTGCTCCTGATAGATATAGATATATGGCCCCATGGTGAAGCACCAGGGCGGAGTTACCGAAGAGATCATTTTGAATAGGAGACACCTCCTCTTTCACTGCCCCCCTCGCTTACTCTAGCAGGCTGATCAAGGTTGGGTGGTTATTCTAGCAGGCTAATTAATTAACGGGTGGGTGGGAACTATAGTGGAGGTAGATTAATGTGGGAATTCTAGTCGAAACTTTAGCCCCCCACTTCATAACTATGCCCCCCACCAACTACCTTTCCCAATCCTAGGCGTATCTATATCCTCCCACCCCCCCAGTGGGGTTGGTGGGTTGGGAACTATAGTTCGTAAATTAATTCACTTGCTAGAATACGCTAGCATACGCTTCCCCACACGTCTTTAGCCCCCCACCCTGCTTCGGGAGGGAATCTCCCTACTATTCTATGGGCATCAGCCCGCTAGAATAATTGGAGGTTCGGGATGCAGCTAATTAATAAACCTGCTCTTCTATGGGCTATAGTTTTGGGAAACTATAGCCCATAGAAAACTATATTAGCAACCGGGGGCTTACTCTAGCAGGTTGATCCCTACAATTTTATGGGCTCCTACTCTAGCAGGTTAATTAATCCCAGGTGGAAAGTGATGCAGGGTGGGTGGGAGGATTAAAAGGGATGGGTCGTTGTCGCGCGAAAGCCACATGACGCAACTGGCATATGGGGCTATCACTTACTTCCATGCCGTTGTGAACTGCTCAAATGCCTCGAGCCATACGACGCATTTCGGGAGTTCATTTCATGCCACGTCAGTCAGCTTTCGCAAATCATGTCTCCCCGCCCTGATTTCCAGAAGTAACTCTATAACCCCCTATAGATCTATAGGCCACTTCTATATTCGGGCATCATGTTACGTAGTGAACAAACATCATGTTCACTTCTTTATTCAAGCGAACAAGCATCATGTCACGTATAGAATCTAATCCCAGGCGACCGGTGGGGTCAATCAAGGGCGAGGAGCACTCGATCGATAGAAGGCCCACCTATCTATATGCCCACGGCCAGAGAATAATAGTAGGCTACTCTCTCCCGACGACCTACTCTATAGAGTATATAGCTGCCTCTCAACTCAATATATAGCTAGCTCGCCCGCCCCCGGCTATATAGTTCTGGTCAGTTGAGGGCCTAGCCTTGGAACTACCCCCCACCCTACAGAGGCGGACCCCACCGACCATGCCCTTCGGGACCGGGGGTGGGAGGCAGGTGGGTCGGGTGGGAGGGAATCATAGTTGGCGAACCCCTAAAATTCTATGGGGGCTATGGGGTAGATTAAATCAGGAAACTATAGTTTCGGGAGGTATATTAATGTTCCCTCCCAACCCAATTCTATTTGCCTTGGGTTCTAATCTCTACTCTACCACCAGCCCTCTAATCTCTTACCACCATCCCTCTATTATATATATACGTGATACAACCAGTCATCAGCCCTACTATCTATAGGGTAACATATCACGTATGTAAAGGAGAGATGGCTCGACCGAGGTAAAGGTGAAGCCTTCCAGCCCCTGGTCCATATATATATGGCCATATATCTATAGGGGCGACCCAACCACCCTACTTTAGGAACAGAAGCCCAGGGAGCTAGAATGGGCGAACCACCTCCCCCAAACCAGACTGCCAGGGAGCTAGAATGGGCAAACCACCTTTAACCAAACCAGAAGGCCAGGGAGCGCAGCGCCCTATAGATAGTAGGGACCACCTTACTTTGGGAACGGAAGAGATGCGGAGCACAGCGACCACCAAGACTCTAACGCCCAAGGCGTCTAACAGTCGCTACATCTCAATCTAGATCTAGCAGCGGAGGGATATCCAACGTCACATTGAGAACTCCCCGTCGGTGACCTATCTACCCTACTCTATAATGGGGAAGTCGCCTTGTGCCGGTGGGGGAGAGCGGGAGCGGCCTACTATCTGAAGCATCGAGCCCTTCTGTAGTCGCTCGCCCCTACTATACTATATAAAGGGGGGGCCCACCACTAGAAAGGGGTTTTCGTGCAAAGGCAAACCGAATTTATGACCCTTCAGTGATCTTGCAATGAGCAAGAGCCCTATAGATGATAAGGACGTTATCGATTTGTACAAAGCTATCAACAGATTCTGGCAGGGAGATCTACGCTCCTTTAGGTTCCTGCGATTTGGGCTCCTTATTTTTGACAATATGTCGATAGCTATTATATTTGAAAGAAAGATAGTTTGTGAAGTGCCCCTATATATAGTTATAGTTCCAATAGAGGTAGGGCTGAAAGATTAGTTTCTGAAGGCTACTTTAGAAAGAAACATTATGAAAGCGCCCTATGCCCCCGGGCACCCTATAGTCCCCCCCAGCTATAGTTGGGGTGGGTGGGGGGAGATAGAAGTTGCATATAGATAGTTATCACCAATAGTAGTTCCATAGTTACTGGTTCGTGGGCTAGCAGTAGGAATGCCTAGTCTCCCAATTGTTGCCGCATGTTGAGTGAGTTGATTAAGCCCTACTATTCTAAGGGGCCAGTACATAGAGTTTATTCTAACTACGATTATGTTGCTAATGAAGCAGCACGAGTAGTAGTTAGAGATCGAGGAGCACTAGCAGTCGATCCAAAATGCACCCATTTCCCCAGGTCTGGGCTGGGAGCAGTAGCGGCCCCCCGGTATATTATTGTTGTTGTCCATTCATTCACTGAAGTTCCCCCTCCTTCCCAAATTCAGTCACTGATACTGATAATTCTCCCTTCGGCCCCCCCACCTGAACTAAAAGAAGGGCCACCCACGCCCTCCCGCAATTCAATTATAACCTACAACAACTATAATAGCAGCTTCCCGCTTACGGTTATAATTATAGCGGTGGGAGGTTCAGCAACTATAATAGCTAGCTTCCCTCCTGAAACATTAATCAACTTCAATGAATAGGCCCGGGGCCCTCCCACCCGAAACCCAACTAGAATAGAAGGGATATTAGAATTTAGCTGGGAGGTATATGGCAAAGGGAGATGGTTCATCAGGAGGTATATTAATTGGGTCGGGTGGGAGGGAGCCCTTTATATAGTAGGGGGGAGGATGGCCCACTACTAAAAACCCTATAATTGAGGGAATTAAGATACAATTTTCCATGGCCCCCCCTTACGGTATATTAATGGGTCGGGCCCCTAGCTATTATATTCTAGTTGGGGGTCGGTGGGAGGCCCGGGAGGGCCCCTACATTAATATAGACCGGGCTTCCGGGTGGGGGGGAATTATAGGGTGGGAGGGCCCCGCCCCCCTACTCGGTTCCCCTGATGAACCGGGTGGGAGGAGGAGATGCCAGGGCCTAAGAGGTAGATGTCGTTGGGAGGGGGGGATTTAGTGTAGCAGGAGGTATATAATTCTAGTTGGGGGCCCACCTAGCGCTGTTTTCCAATCGATTCCCATTCTCGGATAATCCAAGGTCAATCAATAAACCCCACAGGAAATAACGACCTATTGACTGAGAATGGAAGGAACGGAGCTCGCTTGATTGGCCCCCCTACTATCAACTATAGGGCAGTGTTTCCAGGGTGATAAAGGTGGGGCGCTCTGGCCTGATTCATCGGGAGAGAACTAGCTCAATCGGTGGCATCCCAGGCTGCTGAACAACCCGCGTCTTCTACCCCCCAATATAGCCCCCCCCACCCTAAGCCGAGTTCACTTAGAAAGCCCAATATAGCATATAGATTCTTCCCCCTCCCTCCTGTTTTGCCCCGTTCCCAGCCCCTTGCTCCGCATCTCTACCACGCCCCCCTGGTCTCTCCCCGACAAATCACTTGCTTTATCCCCCCCAGGAACCCTATGATTCCCACCCACCTCGAGGCTATAGATCGTTCGTTTCACTTACTCATAAGCTTTCCGGCGGCAAATGGGATGGTGGGGATTAGCTGGGTGGGGGGCCCCTACTATTCTATGGGCCAGGTGGGGGGGAATTAATATCTATCTACGGATTAAAAACTATGATTCCAACCAGAAGCAAACAAACAAGTCGATCTCTCAACCCAATAATATGAAAAGAGGGTCGATCAAATGCTCACTTTTGCACATATGTCTGGCGTTCAAAGTCATGCTCTTCACTCGGTTTGCTTAGCCATAAAGGGTTGCGTCATTCTGTCACTATATGAAACGCTTTTTATCACACAAATCTGGTCGCCTAGGATGGTGGGGCGGTTGATGAACTTTTACAGCTATATCCAATAGAATTTGAATGAGCCCATCACTCGCCTCGACTAAGTGATTTCCCATTCCTAGATTTCCCACCTATATGGATATGGATTTGTCATGAGAATTTGGGGCCTCGCCCTAGTCAAAACTAGCAAAGCGAAATCCCGTTGGGGCTTTCATCAAGATGCGGAAGGCCCTTTCCTATCATTGAGGAACCGAGCTGACACTTGGAAACCATCCACCCAGAGGGTGTGAAAGCACGAATTGCATCACAAGAAACCGGAACAGCCATCTTAGGATCATCAGCTCCAGCTTTCGAGGCGCTCCAGATATCCGGAGACCAATACTGATTTTTTTCGGTGGAGAGGGATAATCGGCAATTCCATGACTTATCTTCCCCGGTTCGTTCTCCTTTCTCCATCTCTAAGCTTCTAGCTACCAACTGTGCCAGATATGTCTCCAAGCCCCTGAGAACTAGGAACGGAAGAATTCCCTACTATTCTAAGGGGCCTTCTCAATATTTGTGGGGAATTGGTCGGAGCTAAACCAACAGACAGCTAACTGACATCTTCTGGGGGAAAAGGGAGAAGTCCGCCCGTTAATCGAGACCTTGAGGCAGTGAAGAGCCATGGACCGATCGATCTGACAAAGCATCCATTCTCTTCCACTCGTTGAGGCATGGGGGGTACCCACTTTCATAAAGACATCAAGATCACCCTATTTTTCGAACTAAGATTCAACTATAATGCCCACCCCCCCTACCATTCTATAGGCGGGGTGGAACTATAGCGGGTGGGAGGGAATCATAGTTCCACAATATCTCCTCCCACATGAACACCCCTAGGGAATTCTAGTTCCTATGCAAGCATCTGAACTGGTTCACCACCATTGATCGCCCTACCATTCTATAGGGAACCAATTGCCTATAGAAACAATGGGGGATCCGGTAGTAGGAGAGGCAATAGCAGAGGTACTACCACTTGTTTACCTAGTTGATCCAGCAGAAGCAGGGGTGGAAGTAGTTGATTCAGTTGGTAGCAAAGGCAGAGGCACCACCAGTTGTTGATTCAGTTTACCCAAAATCAATTGATCTAGTTGAGTCAGAAGCAGGTAGGGGAGTAGGGCACCTGCATAAGTGCCAGATACAACTCCTCCAGTTGCCCTACCATTCTATAGGCGAGCAGTGAATCCAGCAGTTGCCTATAAAATATTAGGGACCCAGAGCTAATTCAATTCATCAAGTGGAATCATTTGTTATATACATTATATTTGTGTTTATTTATTTAGTTCCTCGGCTAAAATTGTTAGCAGCAATAGTTAAAGAAACAGAAGCAGTTGACTCAGTAGTTTAAGTAGCAGTGGTTGCACATAAACTAGCATTCATTTCATTCATTGTGTTCCGTAGTTCCCACCGAATGCCCCCCTGCAGGGAATTTTATTTTCCTTGGGTTGGGGTGCATCATAAATAAGGAAGAATGTGTACTTCCCTTTCTCGACCCAGTCGCAGTCCCAGTTGTTCCACCTATTCTATACGCAACTTCTATCTCCCCCCAGCCACCCCAACTATAGTCGGGCGGGGGGGAACTATAGGGTGCCCAAGGGCATAGGGCGCTTTCATAATCTTTCTTTCTAAAGTAGCCTTCAAAAACTAATCTTTCGGCCCTACCTCTATTGGAACTATAACTATATATAGGGGCACTTCATAAACTATCTTTCTTTCAAATACAGGAGCTATCAGCATATTGTTGAAAATAAGGAGCCTAAATCGCAGGAACCTAAAGGAGCGTAGATCTCCCTGCCAAAATCTATTGATAGCTTTGTACAAATCGATAACGTCCTTATCATCTATAGGGATCCTGCTCGTTGCAAGATCACTAAAGGGTCATAAATTCGGTTTGCCTTTGCACGGAAACCCCTTTCTAGTGGTGGGGCCCCCCCTTTATATAGTATAGTAGGGGCGGGCAACTACAGAAGGGCTCGACGCTATCAATAGTAGGGCACTCCCGCTCTCCCCCACCGGCACGAGGCGGCTTCCCCATTATAGAGTAGGGTAGATAGGCCGCCGACGAGTAGTTCTCAATGTGACGCTGGATATCCCTCCGTTGCTGGATCCAGATTGAGATGTAGCGACTATTAGATGCCTTGGGCGTTAGAGTCTTGATAGAACCTGCTCTTGACTCTTGATAGAATAGTGACGAGCCCTATATATCTATATGGCGAGGGTGGCTATACCGACTTCAGTTCAGGGCTTTTAGTCACCTTCACCTCTGCATTGATGCTCAACCTTCACCCCTGCATCCACCCACCCTCACGATCTATAGCTCATCCGCCCCGCCCCTATATAGAGAGGATATTGGGCCTCCCCCGCCCCTACTTAGCTCAAAGACCAAGGGGAGACTGGGTGGGAGGGGATTCTAGTATTCAAGATTCAAGTTAAAGCTTGCCCTGCCCATCCTTAGGCCGATAAGGCGGCTGACTATAAACCCGATCTATATCCAATAGCAAGGTTTGAACCTGCACTACAGAGATATGGGCCTGACCTGACGAGTTGACCCCCCTATCTATATAGTTAGAGGGGGCCCTCTATATCTTGACCGGGTGTAGCGAACCTACGCTCACTCCCCATATCCATATATATATATAGATATATATAGATATAGGCCCTCTCCCCCTATATAGATATGATATGGTTGCTCGATAGCCGGCTATGTCCCTATGGGTTTGAGAAAAGATGAGGGAACCCATCATCCATCATCCATTTTAGTCTGCTTCCTCTATCTCTACATACATGGCATGGCGAAAACCTACGAAACTAGAGCTGGGGGAGGAGAGCGCCCCTATCTATATATGGCTAATCCATAGTCGAGGTTAGGTGGGTGGGGGGCCCTTAAAATAGTAGGGGATTGCCGAATAGTAGGGGCCCGCTGGGGCTAGAGGGACTAAAGTTTATGATTCAACTCCGAATCATGAGACTAGGTCATGAACTTTCGACCTGGGAATGGGACCAAGTTATGAAATATCTGGTGAACCATAACCAGGCGAGCGTCTTTGCTCTTGGTCCCGAATAATGGGTATATGTGTTGCGCGATTGAAAGGTGACTGAATCCCCCTTGATCCATTGACCCTGCCCGCCCGAGACTGTAGTCTCTGAATCCATAATTAATTCTTGATGAACCAGGGAAAATATTGTACTAGATTATCAATTAGAAAACAGGCTCTCGATTAGCAGAATCTACCACTACTCGGTCTCTAACTACGCTCCATCCCACCAACTAGCCATCTGATGCGGCGAATCGGATATGGATCCTAGCGGCTGGAGGACCCGACAAGCACCGCTGCTGTACAGATCCGGTTCCTTCCTTCGAATAGTTATTTATTTCCGCCGATAGTCAATAGTTTCGGCTTTCTTCTCCTTCCGGCCTTGTGAAGCATCAACTACAACTATTTGAGTTGAACCTCCCTACCGGGGCCTGTAGGTTACTTGGCCCCGATATATATTCTTGTAGGGGCGGGCATGTTACATATAGAATCAACTGACGGTAATGGGGTTCCTTCCCACCCATTCTATAGTTAGATTACGGTAGAACGACGGTGATTATATACGTAATATGAGTGGGGGGGAAGTATAGGTTAGGCCTCTCCAATATATGGCTTGTGGGGGGTTCTGTTGAGAGATTGATTCTTGGTGGTGGGCCCCTACTATTCTATGGAGGAGGTCCTTCCTTTCTAGTTGTAAGATCGCCTACCGATGAACTCCTCCTCCCACCCACCCCGGGGCCACCAATTTCGGTTCAATTATCCGCAACCCCGTCAACTACTTGAGTACTTATAGTACGGGGGCCCCTACCGGACGTAGATAATTAATATGCCATGGGCCTTTTTCATGAATATTGGGCCCGTTGGGTGAACTCAGGGAACTATATCCTCTTGGGTGAGCCCCACCCCTATATTGAATCCCCCCCATCCCAGGAATAGAAGGGTTATTGTTGGTTCCCTTGACAGAGCCAACTTCTTAATTGGATATCTACACTTCTCAGTAGCTTCGGATATCTACACTTACCGTATTGTCGTATGCTAACATTGGCTAACCCAGTATTTGGAATGGCTTATTTATTGAATGACCATTGAATTATTACACCTCTATTGCTGAGAAGGGGATGATAAAAGGGAAAGGGTTGTTGTTTTTGAAAGGGCCAGGTGGAGGATAGATAGTGGGTGGAATGGCATGTTACGTATAGAATCTGGCGAATCACCCTCCAGCCGCCCCCCCCACCCCACCAATAATAATTGAAGATTAGTTGTCGGGGCCACCCACCCAACCAAATAGGGGCCCCCCACCCCTGGATGAACTCGAAGGGCTGGGCGGCCGTGAAGCGCAACCCCTATGGGCTCCCACCCCCATAGAATAGTAGGGAATCTACCGGGGTGCCCCCCTCCCCCTATATAGTTGTTGTTGAGGATTCTATACGTCCTAGCCTTCAAATAGTAGGGGGGTAGGGCCTAGCCTTCAAATAGTAGGGGGTAGGGGCGGGGGAACCTTCAATTATATACCCGGAGGGCCCCTACTATTCTAAGGCGAACAACTACTATTGCCCCCCAACTATCTCAACGGCTAATTATAGATCGAATAGTAGGGGCCATAGAACTATATCCTCCTAAGTTCTTAAAGGTGAATGGGTCAGCCCTATGGATGAGTAGATTAATTAGTCTCACCCTGTTGCTAGCGTAAGGTTGGAATCTCTTCCGTATTCATGAAACCGAGGAGCTAAAGATTTGTTCCATTACACCACATACGACATTAATATCGGTTGAGCTATCTCCATCTCGGCGCATAGCATAAATGACCTCTCCCTTCTGTAGTCGCCCCACCTTTAGATAGTAGGGGGTAGTAGGGGCAGCCAAAACTACTACCGGCCCAATTCTATCTATAGGTAGGAGGCACTCAGGAGTCATTTGCACCGGTTGAACACACCAGCATCTCGATCTTATCCGTGTTTGTCATCAGCCACAGCTCACTAAATTGTTCCAACCCCCCGAGGCGGTTGGATCATAAGATTGTTCGCTTCATTCTGCAGGGATGAAACTTTTGATCATCAAGTCAACCGGACATGGCATGGCATCACATGCATTCCCTTCTCTTGTTATGTATATAGTAAGTGATGCATGCAATCCATACCATACCATACTATATACGTAACAAGAGTGGTCTTCCCCGATTCATCGAGTGCCCTCTTCTTCAGCTGTTCAATGAGATCGCATACAAGTCTGAGTGCCTGCTCGAATTAGAATAAAGAAAGGTCGAGCCCCGGCCGGATATAGTAGAAGTATCACCAATCCCCGCATCTATAGCTATTATAGAGGGGTGGGGGCGCCCCCTACTCTAGATAGCTTGCCCCCCAATTTAGATAGTTTGGGTCGGTCGAGCGCATGATTGATGCCCAGTCGACCATTCGCCCTACCTATATTCTTGGATTGATCAAATAGTTCATACACCCAACAGAGATGAGATTGACTCTCTCCAGCGTGCCCTAGGGCCCAGCGCATCCAACTGTTGAAGCTTGCCCTCAACTTTAGCCCCCCACCGGGCCTATGCCCCCCACCCATCCCCACACACAGTTGGATTTTCCCAACTTCTCCATAGAATAGTAGGGGCCTCCCACCCGTAACTATTGTTTCCCACCCACCTGCCCCCTTTTTCATATTATTCCTCCCACTCATCACTTTCCACCCACCCTATAATCTGGGTGGGGGGTATAGGCGGTGGGTGGGAGGAGGAGATGCCAGGGTAGTTTGGGGCCAGGTTGTTAAGGGGAAAAGAGGAGTTGTCGAGGGCAGAGGTTGGAGCATCTCGATCTACTCGTTAATGTCTACGATCATTCACTAGGACTAAAACTAGCTTATCTTCCCGAGACTCCTGCCCATGTGGGGCCTCTGCATATGGGTCTTAAATTGCTGCTCGATCTGTTACCGGTGGATACTCTCGAATGGAAACTAGTAGAGATGCTGGTCCCATAGCTCATCGGGCGCAGTGGCTCTCATCACTCATGGATGAGTTCAGCGGTCCTGGTGGAACGAAAGGACGCCTGCATGCTTCAATGTATCGGGTTGCTTGGCTCATCTCATTGCCAGTATCGTTACTATGATGCGTGTATAGGTAATTCTTACACCCGGGTGCGGAACAACTAATATACCTCCTGGCCGAATATAATCTACCTCCCGGAAGTCCCCCCTATCGGTATATTAGTTGGGAGGGAACATTAATATACCGACTACAACTAATCTACCTCCCAACTAATATACTGATAGGGAGGGAATTCTAGATGCCTAAGCCCTACCATAGAATAGTAGGGGCCCTCCCACCTTATGCTAGCAACTAAGGCAGGCCTACCATCAATTAATCTAACCCCCCTACAGGGAGGGGGCCCCCCATTATAATTCGAAGCGCTTAAGGGGCTAGCAAGTTATTCTAGCCTCTCCTACTCTAGCAAGTTGATTAATGAACTGATTCATTGACTAATTAATCCTAGGGGGCATAATTCAGATCAATCCAAAGCAGTGCCAGTTCTGCATATCCCTATCCTCAACCAACCATGTGACGTATATAAACTGGTACCTACCTATCCTTCCTCCCTGTTCTAGTATGAAACAACTTTTCTACCGAATCGCGGCGAGAGGTGGGAGGATGAAGGTTATAATGGGGTTGGTTGGTTCGATTTAGCCAAAACAAGAATCCTTCAATATCGAGAAATGGGGAACTGTTGTGGGATGAATAGCGGGCGACTGGGCTTTCTAAGTGAACTCGGCTCAGGGTGGGGGGGCTATATTGGGGGGTAGAAGACGCGGGTTGTTCAGCAGCCTGGGATGTCGCTAATTGAGCTAGTTCTCTCTCGATGAACCGGGCCAGAGCGCCCCACCTTTATCGCCCCGGGAACGCCACCCTATAGTTGATAGTAGGGGGGCTAATCAAGCAAGCTTCGTTCTTTCCATTCTCAGTCAATAGGTCGTTATTGCCTGTGGGGTTTATTGATTGACCTTGGATTATCCGAGAATGGGAATCGATTGGAAAACAGAGCTGGGTGGGCCCCCAACTAGAATTATATACTTCCCGCCACACTAAATCCCCCCTCCCAATGGCATCTACCTCTTAGGCCCTGGCGTCTCCTCCTCCCACCCGGTTCATCGGGGGAACCAAGCAGGGGGGCGGGGTCCTCCTACCCTATAATTCCCCCCCACCCGGGAGCCCGGTCTATATTAGTGTAGGGGCCCTCCCAGGCCTCCCACCTACCCCCAACTAGAATATAATAGCTTGGGGCCCAGCCCATTAATATACCGTAAGGGGGGGCCATAGAAAATTGTATATTAATGCCCTCAATTATAGGGTTGTTAGTAGTGGGCCATCCTCCCCCCTACTATATAAAGGGCTCCCTCCCACCCGGCCCAATTAATATACCTCCCGATGAACCACCTCCCTTTGCCATATACTTCCCAGCTAAATTCTAATATCCCTTCTATTCTATCTGGGTTTCGGGTGGGAGGGCCCCAGGCCTATTCGTTGAATTCAATTAATGTTTCGGGAGGGAAGCTAGCTATTATAGTTGCTGAACCTCCCGCCGCTATAATTATAACTGTAAGCGGGAAGTTGCTATAGGTTATAATTGAATTGCAGGAGGGCGTGGGTGGCCCTTCTTTTAGTTCAGGTGGGGGGGGGCAAAGGGAGAATTATCAGTACCCCTAAACCTAATAGTATGTCGACCTCATCCCTCTCCACCTTTATGGTCGTACCCCCCGGGTAGTCAACTCAACTTGCAACGGGTGAATAGATCGGCAATGCCCTACTATCTATAGGGAACCTCAAAATGGCACTGGGCAACCGGGCCCGTATAGTACACCACCTCTTAGATTGGGGCCAACCCCTTGCGAACACACGCCTATAGAATTGTAGGGGCGACCTGGCAAGGGAAATGAATCGAGTTCTTAATACTATTACAAGAGATCGATCGCCCCCTCCATAAGTTGTTGGTATTGATGAGAAGGCTTTTTCCACCACATCTTGTATTAGGATTACCAGTCGAGTAGAGGCAGCGAAGAGCAAGGGGCATTGATTCAACAAGTGATTTCGAACAGCAAATTCAACTATAATCCCCGAGAACTTAGGAGGATATAGTAGCCGTTGCCCACCCATCCCAACTATAGTTGTAGGGCCCCTACTATTCGCCCTAAAATTAGGCCCTCCCAATGCACCGGAACTATTGTGAGAAAGGGAATTAATCTACTAGCTAGTTCCACAGGAACTAGTTATAGCCAACCACTCCACGTGAGCAACTAGATAGAGCAGGGGGAGCACAGAGAGAGCAGGGGGAGGGGGGATTCATCTACTTACCCTACTCAGCCAGTCCTTTCACAAGACTGGCAAGATGATTATACGCTCAATCCACGCAAGACGATTTCGTGCACATTGAGAAGACGATCTGCCAAAATACCCTCCAACGATAGATAGAAAGGCCAATAAAAAGCACAAGTCTGCAGATCTGGTGCACAATTTGAATACCATCCTGGCCTTCTCCGATGACGGAGACATCTTCTCACAAATGATCCCAAGCTACCGAAAAGACATCCTCCATTCCACTCCCATGTCCTTTCTCTACCCACATCCTTCATCTCCATTTAAATGATGTGGTCAAGAAAAGAGAAATAAGTGGTGCATGTGGAGGAATCAGCGCCCACCCCCCATCAAACATACCCAGTGGGGGGCTTCGTCGCGCTTACCCTATTCAACTATTTAACTATAGTTGGCACGAGGAACTCCCTCCCACAATCCTCTACTATGGGAATCCAATCTAGGGATCCCCGCAGACGCAATCCATTCCCACGCTTCCCACCCAACCCGATATAGTGTAGGGCCCCAACTTCAATAGGGGTGGGGGGCTTAACATCATTGGGCAGTAGTCAGAGTGACGTGTAGAAAACACACCCCACCAGAACCATATATAGAGAGGGGCTTGGGGGTGCATCGAGATTCAAATTGGGAAAAGGAGGGACAAGGGATGGAAATAAGGCACACTGAGGTCCACACTTTAGTATAGTGAGTCCTAGCTCCAGCCCTTCGGGACCCATTAAATTTCCAATATGGTTAGTTGCCGAAAGCAGGCAACGGGGTGGGTGGATGGCAATAGAGAGGTCGGTGGGGTTGGGCACTCAATCTAGTGACCAATATTCGGTTCAGACTACTTCATAATTCTAGTCGGCAACCATATTGCACGGCTATCAAATGATCGATTCTTCTTCCTTCCAAACTCCATTTCTTCATTCATGATTCTAGCCGGGCCTTGTCACATGCTCCAACATATGCTTGTATCAAGCACACACTCTCTTGGCCAGCTCGACCTTGCTTTATAGAGGACTCGGCGTATCGATATTATGTATGCCCTACCGTAACCTTTAACAGTCGTGGACCCGACTCTCTTTTGGACACGTATTAACAACTAAAATAACTTATCCGGTCGAGTTAGTTAGATACGGTCTCCTCTATTAGTCAGATAGGGGTCAGATAGGGCCTCGACTATCAACGTATTAAGATCAATCGTGTTGCCAGTTTCAGATTTATTCCCCCTACCTCTATAATGGCGGGCGACCCCTACCCATATACTATATCAAGATTATGTATGTAATAACGATGCGATTGACGATTCTCCACGGGGCCCCCACCCCTTTCTAGGGAACCCTAGGGGTTGAGTGAGCCCCCTCCTTTCTACGAGCTCTCCCCCCTCCCCCTAGAATAGTGAAGTCAAGCCTGCTCTCCCGGTATAGATAGAGAGCTTTCAAAGGGTTGCGAGAGGAGAGGGTGCCCTATGGGTGCCCCTCTTAATACACAGCTAAGGAGATCACGGACGTAGATATCCTGATGACACCCGATAACGGAAACCATAGGGGGGCTGTATCAGCGAGATTGAATGCGGTGCTCCCACCAGAGAAAATGTATCGACTGGGCTGCCCCTCGCGGCGGGACCAAACATTTCGATTACTCGAAGCTATGTAGAGGCACCCTTTATATCCTAAGCTGGATCCTTCATCCCACAACAACCCTATTCAATTCTAGGCCCTTCAAGATCCCTCAACTCTGGATCGAGGTACTCCTTTCTTCTTTCTGAACGAAGCCCGAATAGGTCTGAAACTCCTCTCTATCTCTAAGAGCTTTGTTCTACCCCTCCCCTCGTTTGCGGGATCTCGGTCATCCCCATGGTCCACTGGGTGGGAAAAAGAGAGATTTTCTCTATTGATCGCCCTTCTTTTATATAATTGTGTTTCAAGCCCAAAAAAATAATCGAAACACTCCTAAATAGGGAAAGAGAATAACGGGCCCGGCTGAAATGGAAGAGGAAGGGCGCTGGACGGTAGAGTGGGTCGGGGCCCCTACTATTCTAAGGCGGATGTATTGGGTCTAAGGTTTGTGTACGTGAATTCACTTGCTCCACCAACTGGGCCGCCCACCTAGATACGTGTTGTTGTCTTATCTTATAGTGAGCCCCTGAGGAAGGTAGAGGAACTGCATAGAGTCCAATAGGGCTGCAATGAGCGATAGCAAGAGCTGTGAACTGCAGAGTTTGTGGAAGTGTTCAACTGCTGGAATGGAATTGCACAGAGAGATATAGTCAGTATAGGTCGTTCCTGCCTCAGGTGAGTGAGGAAGACTTGGTAGTCTCGATGGATAATGACTCATCCCAGCTGTTTAATTCAAATAGATTTGAATTGCCCAACAGGGGATGGAATGCCATTTCCCTACCTCTATATTGTGATCCATTCTGATAGGCTTCCTGCTTAACACTGAATGAAGGGTGGGTGCTAATGGAATGACCATGTTACGACCCTCAGTCGAAGACCCCACCGTGCGCAGGACCAAATGCTATGCTGGGGTGATTATTGGTCCAATGCTTACTTCGGGTGACCTCGCCGGGATAGATAGAGTCTGACATGGGAGATAGGTTAGGTAGGGCTTTGATGCGGATAAAGAGAGAAGAGATAGAAGATGAAACACAATTGATAACAAAGTTCGTATGATTGGACTACGTCTCTAGGTCCCTCTCCAACAGAGCAATCGATCCTATTATTCTCCAAGAATAAGATTACAATTGCAAAGCAGAACCATTCCCTTCCAACACTTCAGTGACATAACGTTCCTCTGACTTACAAGAATAGCTTCAAGTCTTCAATGTAGCTCTCTCAACATCATCACCTGCTTGATTTTTGAATGCCTCCCTCTCCCAATTTCACCCCTTTATACAAAAAATTGGCCCAATTTGGCCTATAACAATATGATTTACAAAATATGGCCAATCTCCCTTTACAAGTAAAAATTTTAACCATTCCCCCCTATTTACATAGTCAAATCAGTAACTCCCTCATAATATCTCCTTTAATAATCTTTATAATCTTTAATAAATATATTACAGCCCCTTTAAATTAGTTTCTTAGGCTTAACAATATTTATTTTAATCTTGTTAAAGGATTATAAGATTTGTCCTTTTTAAATATAGAGGGTATTAGTTGGAAATTGGGGGCAATCAAGTTTTCCCTTCAACAAAATTAACCAATACCCGTCATATGCTTGAAGCTATCAAATGGCTCAATGAGGATCAATTAATATGTTAGGCCGGTGGTCACGGGTTCAAACGGTTGGCCATTGGTTTTTATAAACAATCCGATCTTAATAACATTTTGTTTCCACAGTCCATGATCATTAGTAATCAAGATTTCTGAATAAAACTGAGTGCTAAACTTATCTCACCTCTCATTGGTAAATCAAACTCCTTTGTTAAAAATTCATCCCATTTTGTTGATTTCATCAAAGATAAGAAACTAGATAATAATGATATTCTGGTTAGCTTTTATGTTATCTCCCTCTTCACCAAATTCCCCTTACATGACTCAATTGAGCTTATCAAGCAAAAAGCAAGCCATGAAATTGCTTCCTTAGTTGAGTTATGTCTCAGATCTACCTTCTTTTCCTTCCAAGGTGTAATTTATGAACAAGTGGATGGGGTTGCCATGGGCTCCCCTCTTTCTCCCATCGTAGCCAACCTCTACATGGAACACTTTGAATATATCGCTCTCCATTCGTTTCCCCTCAAACCCAAGTGGTGGAAACATTATGTAGATGACACCAATATTTGTTGGTTGCATGGTCTTAAAAAATTGGAAGAATTCCATTCCCACTTAAACAACATTTCTCCTCACATCTCTTTCACCAAGGAAATTGAATCGAACAACCAACTTTCTTTCCTTTATATTCTTCTCATCAAGAAAGCATATGGTTCTTTATCTCATTCTATCTTTCAAAAATCTACTCACACTGACCTTTACCTTCACTCTTCATCTCACCATCACCTGTGCCAAAAATATGGGGTCCTCAAATCCCTAGCTCACAGAGCTTTTGTAATTTGTGACAATGAGCACCTAGACCAAGAATTGGCCCACCTTATCCATGTCTTCTCATTAAATGGTTAAAAAAGGAAACAAATCAACAGAGCAATCAGCCAAGCGAAAGCGAGGCTCACCCTCCAGCCATTAGCTCCCCGCCCCACTTCCTTTCCCTTAGCCACCCTCCCCTATGTTGAGGGTGTCTCACAAAAAACTTCCAAGATCCTCCTCAAAAAAGGCATCAATTGCACTTTCAAGCCCATCTTCACTGTTAGGAATCACATTCCTTCACCCAAAGACCCCCAAGATCATTTCCTCAAATCCGATGTCTATAAAGTGTCGTGTTCCTACGGTATCCCGTACATTGGAGAAACAGGACATTTCATCAACACAAGAATCAAAGAGCATTGTGCTGACATAAGACATGAACGTATCTCCAAATCTGCTCTAGCTGAACACTCCTTCAAGACGAAGCATCACATTGCCTTAGAAGATACCAAAATCTTGTTCAATGAAGATAACTTCTTCAAGAGAAAACTCAAAGAGGCCATTGAAATCAACAATCACCCCTCCAACCTTAATCGGGATGGAGGTTGGGCTTTGAGTTTCTCTTGGAAACCCCTTCTTAATAACCTCAATGCCCTCTCTCTTGATCTCTCGTAATCCCCTTTCTTCCATCTTGCTTTGCAAACCCTGCCCCGTTACCCCTTGCTCACCTTTTTTTCCCCTTCCCCTACTCTCTCAGGTTTTCCGGTTTTCTCTCCCTCTTCCTCATCCTTCCTTTGCTTTCCCTTCTTTTCTCTGCCCTGTTCCTCCCCCTTTCTTTCCCTTCCTTGTTTTTCCTTTCCCTTATCCTTTTATTCTCGTAGTTTCACTTCTTTTTCTCCTATTGATCTCTTATTCTCGTTTTTCATTTTTCTTGTTTATTTTGGGTTCCTTTTTACTTATTTAATTACCTCTCGTATTTGAATTATTTAATTTGTTTTCAATTTCTTTTCCCTCTTTTATTTGTTTCGTCTATTTGTCGTTTCTTTTTGTTTTTTGCATTCTTTTATGTTTTGCCTTATTACTTGATAGTTTTCATCTCTTTCTTGCTTTGTTATTCACTTTCCTCTCGCTCATGTCTTTTATTTCTTCTTTCCTCATTGTTCTTTCCTTTTATTTAAACCTGTTGGTTCTTCTCTTTTGGTGTTTTGTTTCAATTTTTGGTTGCTCTTTTTCTTTTTCTTTTATTTTTCTTATCATTTACTTCATTTGCTTGTGGGTTTTGATAAAATTTGTTTTCTAATTCTTTTCTTTGTATTCTATGTCCTTATTCTTGCCTCATTTTGGGATTTATTTTATTATTTTGTTCCTTAGTTTTAATTGTTTTATTTTGTGGTTTAATTGTTTTAGCCTTTTCTTTTTTCTTTGTTCCTTGTTTTTTGGTTCATATTATTTTCGGTTTTATCCAATTTAGTTTTCTTCTCTATTATATAATTGTTTTGCATTGTTAATTATAATTCTATTAATTATCTTATCTTCTTTATTTCTTTATTCATTTTGATTCTTTGCTTGTTTTGTTATTATTTTGGCTCTTCTATTGGTTTGTTTTATTGTGTTTCTTTCTTTGAATGCCTTCCTTTTAATTTATAATTTGTGACTTATTTTATTATTGTATTGCTTTTATTTGTTATAATTTATGACTTAATTTTTTTGGTATTATTTATTGGTTCGTGTCTTCTTGTATTGGATGTTTCATTTGTTTCCTTCGTGTTCTTAATCTTAATTTGTCCTTTCAATTTCTTTTTATAATTTATGTCTCCTATTAAGTTTCTCTTAAATTTGTCTTTTTCACTTATTGATTTTTTACTTTTATGTCTCCTATTAATTTTCTGTTAATTTTGTGTTTTTCACTTATTGATTTTTATTTTCATGTTCTTTTTCTTAATTTATATTTTTCTTTTGTCTCTTTCTTTCTGCTTTCAATTCTTTTGGTTTACTTTGATGTCTATTTTTATCCCAGTGTTCTCTTTTGACCTTTTTTTCCCTCTCATTTTTTATTTTCTTCTTTTGGTTCTGTGATCTTTCATTTAATTTAAGGGTTATTATGTCCTTTTGTTGAATTAGTTATGTGTTCTAGGTTTTCTCATTAATTTTCTTCTTTGCAATTTTCTCCAATTATTTTTCTCCTCCCTTTGACTTTCTCATCCTTTTGGATTGTGTGCCTCACAACCTTCCCTCACCACCCTCTCCCTATTTCTATCCAAGTCTGCTATCTATTCTTCATGTCTCTCTCTATCTGCTAATCATCCTGACGATGGATCATGGAGTATGATCTGAAACGTTGATGAAGAAAAATTGCACACAGTTTTATCCAGAAATCTTGATTACTAACAACCTGATATTATTACACAACAAAACAAATGGGCATTCCTAATATAGTAAGCACATGTTGCAAGGGCCAACGGTGAACGGTTTCCTTATTAAGCGCCAAGTTGGCGGTTTGAATCCTCCCCCATTCACTTTTAGTAAATAGTTGAACAAACCGCAGGAGGAGGGATGTCGATGGAGCCACGTGTCACACCAGGACGGTGCCACGTGTCACACCAGGACGGTGCCACGTGTCAAACTATCATTCATTGACAATGCTAATGTGTTCACCGACATGGTCGATGACATGTACGCTGACGATGCCGATGTGTCCACCGACGTGGCTAATGACATGTACGGTGACAATGCTAACATGTTTGCCAAAGTGGCTGATGATGTGTACCCTGACGTGGCGTACGGATGCCACATGTCCTCCAATGATTGGTTCGTACAAGCTAAAACATATACCACATGTCAAAGTCTGAGTGGTCCATGTCACTGTCTGTACCATACAAACTAACAAGTCAGCATGCTGACGTCAGCGTCCGTACGGTCAAAAGTCAACCTTCTCTACGAACTTTGACTGGTTGTAGCTGGTGCAAACAGACTTTGATTCGCGTGAAACGAACGTTGTCAGAAAGCTCTCAATGAGCTCTTCGCAATGATGCCAACTTCAACCACTTTTGACGATGTCAAAATTTGACCCCTTTTTTCTCTGACCTGGGTCTTGGGTTGACTAAGGTTTGACCGAGCATATCTTGGGCTTCGTAGCTCCATTTGACTCCATTCGAGTTGCATTGGAGTTAGAATTTTGGCCTCTTTCTGATGATGTTGACTTTGGAGAAATTTGAGATACTTCAATTTTTTGTGAAGATCCCCCAAATTAGTCCTCCCCACTAGAGAGCTTTTGGACCTCTGAAAGTTGGTTACTCAGAAAGTAAGTGAGGGTAAAGCTCCCTCACTTTACCAATCTTCATCCATTTTTCCTTCGTTGGATTCATCCCCTTCTATCCCACTTTGAGGTATTTAACTGTTCCTCTTCATGAAGTCTTGGTTTTCCTATCTAGGATGACATCCTTTGTCAACTCTAACATGTATTCCAGTGAAAGATCATCAACTGATGGAACCTGAATGTCTTTTCCTTCATCCAGTATCATTGGAGGATCATACAACTTTAGATTCTCAACATTGACAATTGAATAAATATGCATGTATGGAGGAAGATTAAGGTGGAAGGTGTTGGTTTCAATCTTTTCCAAGATCTTAAAGGGACCATACCAAATCGACTTGAGCTTCCTTCCTTCGCCTTGCATTCTTTCCTTGTTGATATGTAACCAAACTCTGTCTCCAACCTAAAAATGGTGATCATTGTGATACTTGTCATGTCGAGCCTTGTATTTGGCTTGACTTTTCTCCAACTATGCTTCCACTACCTGATGAATTTCTTGGACTTTCTCAATGAACTTCAAGGCCTTCTCTAAATCATGGCGTCCATCTTCAACATCGTCCTTCCCTAAAGAAAAATCCATTGGTGTTTTGGGAACATAACTGAAGCAAGTATCAAAAGGAGACCTCTTTGTAGAAGAGTGTGATGCATGGTTGTAAGCATGCTACACATAATGAAGACTCTCATCCCACAACTTAGGATATTTGTTGCAGTAGCCTCTTAGTAGATGCACAACTGTCCTATTCACTAGCTTTGTCTGACCGTCGATTTGCGGATGGAAGGTTGTACTCTTCTTTAGTTTGGTGTCCATGAGTCCCCACAGAGCTAACCAAAATTCCCCTAGGAATTGAGAATCTCAATTCGATACAATAGAAGTAGGTAACCCAAAGTGAACCCATACAAATTGAAAGTACATTTGAGCTATCAATTCAAGAGTGACCTATTTTTTACAAGGCATTAAAATACACATTTTGTTGAATCGATCAACTACTACATACAGATAATCATGTCCCTTCCTAGACATAGGTAACCCCTCGACAAATTCCATTGACACACTTTCAATTGACCACCACCTACGACATAGCCTAAATACACTAGAGATGTCTTTGCAAATTCACATTTAGACATCTTTACATAAAGTTCTTCTTTTCTCAATAAATCAAAAACTTTCTTTACATCAATTACATGATCTTCCCAAGTTTGACTAAATACAAGAATATCATCTAAATAGATTATGACAAAATCAAAAATAAAAGGATGAAAGACATCATTCATGATTCTCATAAATGTATTTGGTGCATTGAAAATCTTGAAGGGCACGACCAACCACTCGTAAAGTCCCTTTTTTTGGTCTTAAATGCAGTTTTCCAAATGTCATCTTTTGTAATTTTTATCTAATGATATCCGCTACGCAAGTATAACTTAGTGAAATAAACTACATGTTTTAACTGATCAAGTAAATCATCAATTCTGGGAAGAGGATACATGTTCTTTACCATTATCTTGTTCAGGGCTCGATAGTCAATGCACATTCTCCAAGTTCCATCTTTCTTTGGAACCAACACAATTGGAGAACCACAAGGAGATGTACTAGGACGGATGACTCCTTTTTCCACCAACTCTTGAACTTGCTTTTTGATTTCCTCATTCTGAAAAATTGATAAACAATACATGTCAATATTTGGAAGAGGCACATCATGCTGCAACTTGATTTCATGATGTATCTCTCTCTTAGGTGGCAACCCCTTTGGCTCTTGAAATAAGTCATCATAAGCATAAACTATTTTGACCATCTTAGTTTGATGCTTAGGATCACACCCATTAAATTCTTTAGCTTTTTCATCCTCTTTGGGTTTTACAAGCATTAACACAAATTTCTTACTAGAATTGACCAACCTTTTCATCTGACTAGCATTAACTAGTGCAAGATTAGTTTTAACTTTGTGTGCATGTACAATGTATTATATCCATCCTTAAAGAGATGATACTTATTCTCCCCCCTATAATGGATTAATTTTCTGTCATATAGATAAGGACTCCCTAACACAAGCCCACAAATATCCAAAGGAACAACATCTACTTCTACCTCATCAACAAAGTTTACAGTGATAGCCAATTTCAATTTACACTATTTTGTTACCTGCAGTTGAGCACCATTGCAAACCCATCCAAGCAGATATGGCTTTGGATTAGGTGTTGTAGCTAGATTGAGTTTCTTTACCACTTCTTTAGATATTAAGTTGACTTGAGAACCCGTATCAAACAGTGTGGAAATCTTAGTGTGCTTAGTTACAACTTGAATATGAAACAATTCATTCCATTGTTTATCAACTTTAGGAGGAGTAGATACTTTACTTGTACTTGCATTTGCATTAGAAACATTTGCATCAGAAGAAATAATTATACCTTTCCCTTTACCTTGGGCCCCAACAGCAACAATTTGAGTTTCATCTCCAGAGCCGGATCCAAGATCTTGTTGAATCACTGCAACAGTCTTTTGCTTGCCTTTATTGCCCCGTACCTTTTCGATCTTAATTCAGGATGAAGCTTCCAACACTTTGATAATCATGCCCCTCTTTCTTGCAATGGGAGCATGTGGACTTATCACCCTCCTTCTTAACTGTAGTTGTCTTCTTCCCTTTTCCTTTATCTTTTTCTTTTTCTTTACCCTTAGACTTCTCCTTAGACTTAGATGGTTTCTTTGAGAAATTATCACTAAAAGTGTTCTTACCCCTTGACTCTAAATGAGTGGCTTGGACTGACACTTCATCCAAATTATTAGGACTCAACATTAGAATAGTATGTCTTAGGTAAGAATGCAAACCACCTATATACTTAAGTAATGTATCCTAAGTATACAATGGAACATTTAAAGCAATAGCCCATTTTCTAAACTCATGGGTGTAATCTTGGATAGACTGACCCTTACCTTTCCTAAAGGTTTTCCAATTCATGGTTAATTGTTGCATATAACCTAAAGGATAAAACTATTTTTAAGGGCAGCAATAAATTCCATCCAAGTCATATTAACCTTACCATAGCGAGCAACTTCCTAGTCCTACTCTCCCACTAGGTGAGAGTTGTACCTCCCAACTGGAGAGGGGCTAATTGGATCATAGAAGCATCTTTTGTTAGGCCTTGAATCCTACAATACACTTCTACCTACTAGATCCAATCATATAGCTTCTTGGCATTTAACTCACCACAATACTTAGGCAATTCAAATTTGACATCCAATTTGATAATAGGCTTAGGCTTGCTTTTGAAAGGACTAATAGTAGTAGAAGAGGAAGAAGAAGAAGAAGAAGGGGAAGATGGAGAATAAGGGGAAAATGGAGCGGATGTAGCTTCTAGATCTTTTCCTCCTTTGTCCCTTCGATCTTCCTTCTTTTCTCACTTCGACGAATCCCCCTTTTCGCGCTTCTTCTTTTTTGCATACAACTCTTCCACCATAGTCTTCATGTCAAGAAAGGATCGCTGAAAAGCCTTATCATCAAGCTCTTGCTTAGTTCTTTTCCCAGCTTTGATTTTGTCCATTTTTGGTGAGTCCTTCGTTTGTCGATCTCAAGATTGTATTCTTCAAGTTCGCCTTCACCTCTTTGAAGCTTGGAGCGTGTTAGCATTCGATTATGCAATATTAGTCAAAACAAAGCTCTGATACCAAATTTGATCTATTTTAGGATCTATGACAATTGCTAATGAATGCTTTACGAATTACAATGATTTCTTAAATCTTACAAACGAAATTAGCATAATAGAAATACTCAAACAACATAACAAGGTGATAACATAATGAAAGAGAGAAGAGATAGAAGACGAAACACAATTGATAACGGAGTTCATCCAATTAGACTACATCTCTGGTTCCCTCTCCAACAGAGCGACCGATCCTATTATTCTCCAAGAATAAGATTACAATTGCAAAGCAAAACCATTCCCTTCCAGCACTTCAACAGCGTAACGTTCCTCCGACTTACAAGAATGGCTTCAAGTCTTCAATGTAGCTCTCTCATCATCATCACCTGCTTGATTTTTGAATGCCTCCCTCTCCCAATTTCACCCTTTTATACAAAAAAATTGGCCCAATTTGGCCTATAACAATATGATTTACAAAATATGGCCAATCTCCCTTTACAAGTAAAATTTTTAACCATTCCCCCCTATTTACATACTCAAATCACTAACTCTCTCATAATCTCCTTTAATAATCTTTATAATATTTAATAAATATATTACAACCCCTTTAAATTAGTTTCTCAGGCTTAAGAATATTTATTTTAATCTTGTTAAAGGATTATAAGATTTTTCCTTTTTAAATATAGAGGGTATTAGTTGGAAATTGAGGGCAATTGGGTTTTCCCTTCAACTAAAATAACCAATGCCCACCATATGTTTGAAGCTATTGAATGGCTCAACAGGGATCAGTTATTTTGTTAGGTCAGCAGTTGTGGGTTCAAACTGTTGGCCATTGGTTTTTTTAAACAAACCCAATCTTGTTACACAACAAAAGAAATGGACATTCCTAATATAGTAAGTGCATGTTGCACGGGCCAACGGTGAACAATTTCTTTGTTAAGCGCTAGGTTGGGGGGTCGAATCCCCCCCCATTCACTTTTAGTAAACAGTTGAACAAACCACCGGAGGAGGGATGCCCATGGAGCCACGTGTCACACCAAGAGGGTGCCACGTGTCAAACTATCATTCGTTGACGGTGTTGATGTGTCCACCAACGTGGTCGATGACATGTACATTGACGATGCAGATGTGTCTGTTGATGTGGTTGATGACATGTATGTTGACAATGCTGATGTGGCCGATGACATGTACGCTGACGATGCTGACGTGGCTGATGACATGTATGCTAACAATGTTGATGTGGCCGATTACGTGTACGCTGACGTGGCGTACGGATGCCACATGTCCTCCAATAATTGGTCTGTACAAGCTAATGTAGATGCCACATGTTGGAGTCTGAGTGGTCCATGTCACTATTCGTACCGTATAGACTAACAAGTCAGCATGTTGATGTCAACATCCGTACAGTCAAAAGTCAACCTTCTCTGTGAACTTTGACTAGTTGTAGCTGGTGCAAACGGACTCTAATTCGCACAAAAAGAATGTTGTCAGAAATCTCTCGATGAGCTCTTCACGATTGATGCCAACTTTGACTTTGACAATGTCAAATTTTGACCCTTTTTTCTCTAACTTGGGTCCTGGGTTGACCAAGGTTTGACCGAGCATATCTTGGGCTCCGTAGCTCCGTTTGACTCCGTTCGAGTTGCGTTGGAGTTAGAATTTTGGCCTCTTTCTGATTATGCTGATTTTGGAGAAAATTGAGAGACTTCAATTTTTGGTGAAGATCCCCTGGATCGAAAGTTGAATCCATGGCTATGTAGGATAGATCTAAGGCATTACAAGGTATGGAACAAATGTTATAGGTGTTATTATGTAGATTTGGGCTTCTGGGGTTTGTGGATTTGTTGGATTTATTGTAGATCTAAGGCATGCAAAATTGGGGTCAAAAGGGTTTCTTGGATTGAGATTTCACATAAGGGTTTTTTAGAGGAAATTTCATGGATGACCCCTTGAGACAAAAAAAACCTCACCATTGGATCTGAGATGGCCAAGAAACAAAAATTGATATTAATTTTGTCCTATTTTGGCCACTTGAAAAAAAAAATTAGACCCTTGAACCCTCAGTCATACGAAAATACAATCAAAAAGGTGTTAGAAAAATAATCGGCCCATTAAAATATTAAATTTGTAAAATTAAAATTAAAAATAAAAATATTTTATCAACCTACAAAAAAAAAAAAAAAATTGGATTTGGGTGGGTGTGGGTTTGCAGACCCGTACCAACCTCTACCCTGTTAGTACCATGGTCGAGTATTATCGGGTCAACCCCACCATACCCATAGCTCTGCCGCCCATTTCCAAATAGCCATCTTTAAACCATTTCAAAATATTTAAACTAAAGCTTGTAAAACCTTTAATCGCCACTTTAAAACTATGACCACCCAACCTTTATGAAATTTTTAAAAATTAAATTGCTTTGAATGATGGAGTCTGATCCATGGTAAAGAACTTGGATTTTTTGAAAATTAAAAATTAAAATTGTTTTAATATTTAATTGGGTCTACCTAAAAGTTGTTTATATAATTAAATTGGACATTTTATTCAAATGAGCATAACTTTCATCCAAGATGTTGGATTTTTTACTTCTTATACTCATTGGAAAAGTGGTTTCAAGCACTACATAGTGGTATAGGTTTGGTTCCTTGATTTTACTATTTTTTATTAGTTTTTGGGGCCTCGAAGTCAAATGTTCTCCATTTCATGGTTTTGATCATAACTTTTGCATATGAAATTATATTTTTGATTTCAAATAGGTGTTGGACAGCATGTATACACTACAGGATTTGACACCATTTTCCGACGGTCGTTCGTCGGTCATTCGACAAATCTCTGTCGGAAGAGCGACGCAATGGCCAAAAAATTTTCGTCGCTGTTTTTTCGTCGCAAGGACGACGAAAAAGTAAACGTCGAAATAACGGCGAAGAATCGTCGGTCGGCAGGATCGCGACATACGTCGGGATTTTGTCGGAATATCGACGAAAACTTTGTTTATCCAATC